>LVTN01000412.1:211172-250573 GCA_001649415.1 Musa itinerans
GGAAATTTGGGGTTTTTGTTTTATGTTCTTCCGCTGCGCATATGATGTCGTCTCTAGATTTCCCTATAGAGGTGGATTTAAGCATCCCAACCTTCACGCTCGTGTGACGACGGAGGTCGAGTGTCCACTGTTTGAGCAGAGGTGGGGATCGGGCATCTCGACTTTCATGCCTCAAGCAAAGGTGGAGGTTAGGCATCCTGACCTCTACACCTCTTATAGAAGCAATGATCGGGCTTCCCGATACCTGCACCTTGGGCAAGGACAGAGGCATAGGTCGAGAGGCCCAACCTCCTTGCCTTTGCTCGAGGCGCGAAGGTCGGGATACCCACCTCCACTTAAAGTGTGGAGATCGAAATGCTCGACCACTGCCTCCATTGGAGGCACAGAGGTTAAGAAGCCCAACCTCTGTCGTCGCATGAGCCGTGGAGGTTGGGACGCCCGACCCCCGCCTTCGCTCGAGGCGTGGAGGTTAAGACACCTGACCTTCACCTTCGCTAGAGGCGTAGAGGTCGAGAAGCTCGACCTTCGTTGTTGCACGAAGCATTAGTCGGGAAAACCTGATCCGTGAGAGGAGATCCCAAACGCTCTCATGTTGGATGAACTAAGCGTCGCATTTCGAGCCTCCCTAACAAGAGCCTTGAAGCATGCCTTGAGAGGAGGGGAGGGGACAAATGATAGGGAATATATTAGTAGTCAATCATCATCTAATACATAAGCACTACATGGAATATCATAGAAGAAAAAATGCCAAGGTCACCCTTGCCCGTTTGCCCTCATGAATAAAAATCAAAGGTAGATCGTTCGGGACTATCTTCCCCTTGTTGCCCACGTTGACAAAACGCCAAGGGGGCATATTGGAACAGTTATAGGTCGTCCCCTCCAACATCAAGTATAAAAGGTATGTCGAAGGGCTCTCTTTTCGAGAAAAAATTAAAAAAAAAACTTCATAATAACTTGAGTGTCGAAGGAACCGAGTCGAAAGATCTCCCTCCACATCGATCTTAGTACAGATGAATTGGGGGCAGATTTCTTGATAAATATAATATAGCTTAAAATAAAAATTCACTAGAAAGCCACCCATCCAAGGGCTCTCTTTTCGAGAAAAAAATTATAACAAAAAAAACTTCATAATAACTTGAGTGTAGAAGGAACCGAATCGAAAGATCTCCCTCCACATCGATCTTAGTACAGATGACTTGGGGGCAGATTTCTTGATAAATATAATATAGCTTAAAATAAAAATTGACAAGTGAGCTATAGTCATGGAGAACCCTCTAGAACTTTTGGATTCCAACATATATGAAATAGTGAAACTGATGGTGCAGCCAATAACTCTGTAAATCATTTAACACTAGAGAATTGAGAGATCTATCTTCTAGTATATTTATGAATGATGTTCTTTTTGTGATCGTACATGTTTTGTTTCAAGTTTACATGAGAAATGGATGGAAGAAACAAGAGGATTAAATTTTTCTGAAAATTTTGTGAAAGTTAAGTGAATATACCTTTTAAGATGATCATCCTCAGTGTAATGAGAGGTTGGACTGTAGCGATATAATATACATTAGGAATAATGGAAATCGTATAGTAGTGCATCGATTGTTGGAGATAAAATGTAGTGTATAGTCGGAGGCATACATGCGGGGCTGTAAACTTATGTGGATTGCAAAAAGCGAACACCTATCCTTACTATTATGAAAACATCTGCTGGTTGTACAAGAAACATAACATGAACCTAAACATCTTTGACTACATGAGGACATACAGGTGTCATCTCAATTTATTCGTGAATTATTTGTAGTGGAGTGTAATACATAGGATATATCAGCTCGTGTAGAAAAACTCCCATACATGCATCAGGTAAGTATCTACTTTCGAGTCAACTGTGAATATTTGTGTTTGAAGTAGTTTCTCGGTGATGGTTGTATTCTAATGCGTATAGATTGTGTCCATTATATGTTCTTGTACATGATACCATTCCAACAAAAAGAAAAATGTGTATTTTTTAGTTCCCCTCTTTATGTGTCACCGAGTGGGTATTTGTGTGTATGTTTGGTATCTTTGTACATCTTGAAGATCTACTGTATCCGCATATGCAATAATTGAATCCTTCATGCTTCATACCTTTTTCTCTTACAACTTAATACTTGCTCTATTGTAGTATGGGTTGAACCAAAATGAACTGCCACCCAATGCTGTGGACCTGAAGCCCCCAGTGCCATAAGAACATCAACGTCGGAAGATAGTGGTTCATCCTGTAAGCAGTTTGATTTGAAACTCGGCATGTGTGTGCAAGCAACCATCTGTTAGTAGGTAAAATTGTGGAGTCCCTTGTAACATATCCATTCTCTATGTTGCCCTGGGTATCATGCTGTTAATATCTTGTCGATGCCTCTCACAGTGCTTTGAGAGTGCTTTGATATCTTGTTGCATAACTTTTTTCTGAACAACAATCAGGCTTCTGGGACCTTTGCACTTTTATGAGTGTCTCTGCCTGTTGTTGCTTCTCTGGCAACCGTTAAAGGTTAGGTGCCAAGGATTTAACTTCTGCAGCAGCAGCATTATATTCTTGGTTGACTCTTGTTGTGCTCAATGGAACTGTAACCCATTGAGATTACATAGCTTAACAACTGCCTCTTTTTGCCTGCTAGCAAATTTGCTTCTGGAGGGGGATCAAGAGATATATCTCCATTGTTTGATCTCATCTTTTAATGTGTGATTATGCAAATACTCCCAAATATGAAATTGGTTTATTTTTTCCCTTCTTCTGCTTATTATACATAGAGCAATATATTTTTTCCCCCTTAGTCTGGAACTGTGGCACACAATGTTAATGGTTCCTCATTTCCCATAGCAATGCTGTGCAATGTAGCCTTCAAGTCCTAATAGAAAAAAGCTTGTAAATGTATGCTCTGCTTTTGGTCAGAAAACTTTCTGTCATCTGAACCCAAATAAAGAAACAATAGGAAACACTATAGAGCATGCATTTTTCAGGAGACTGATTGATTGTTTTGCATGTCAGTTATTATTGGTAATCTTTCAGGTGACAAAGTTTGGGAAGGATCAGCAACATGCCTGGAGGAGTAAAACGTAAAGGACTTTTGATGTAAGTATCATGAACTGAATCTTATAACCAAACATTATAAATTCAGAAAGATTACAAAATTAGAAAGCCTTGAAAAGCACCATCCTGTAGTAATGTAGATTTTAATATTCATAGGACAACATTAGAGGTTTAATTTTACATTACATGTTACTGTTGCGGATTTTGGTGGAGTCTTACCACTCACTCTTTCCAGGTTTTCTGATATAAATCTTACCATTCATGTCTCCTTAATTCACTGATCTCTGCCGCCTGCCAATGAGCAAAAGCCTCTCGGCAGGTTCATTCTACTGACACCTTTTTGCCTGTAGCTGAGTATTCTCAGGCTCTGCCTCAGAATATCGATTTCTCTATCCTTTTTGGACGCCTCTTTTGCCATTACTGCTATGTGCGATCTCAGTGTTTCCATTGCTTCCTCCCTGTCTCTTAAATCCTTCTGTAGCTGTTCCATCATGCTTTCTTCAGTTCCCCATCCAAATGTCTCACCTGCAAAGGAACCAAAACTTAATGAATGTTATGCTCTATACCCATTGTTTTTTGAACTGACATCTTTACATAATATAGGTATGAGAAAGAACGCCGCTGGCCTTTCACTTAATGAATGTTATCCTTCAACTTCTATGTTCGAAGCAGAGAGAAAGGTATGGACAAGGCAAAAAGGGGCAGCATAGTGTAAGTGTCACATGGCATCTTAAACTACTGTTGTGTGGTCCAAAGAAGTGCAGATAAGACAATAGCAATAATTAATTAGTTGACACGTTCATTCATGTCGAACGCAGAGGAGCATATCGAGTTCGTGAGAAGAACAATGGAACTACAACATATTATCTGCTTTATTTGTCACAGGTATAAGGTAGAGAGAACTACGAGTTCCTGGAATTAGTTGTCGGATATGCTAACAAGATAAATGTTTTTTGATTCTCTCAATTCACTGTAGCTCCTGTTGCGGTTCCCAGATAGTCAGTGATACGATCGAGTCAATGGTAACAAAGAAGTTAATGAGTAGTTATTGTGAAGAACAGGGGGAGGTTGGTCGTACGTTCATGTAAATGGACGTTGGACTCTCATAATTGGGTCATACATGGCTTAGCAGAGGAAGACTCAGCAAACATATCACTGATTGCAAAAGAAAATAGGAAAAAAGTTTTGGAAATGATTATTGTTTTGCAAGTTTTGATCCACAAGGCTGGCTGCATGGGAACTATTGATGTTTGTTTTGTCTTCTTTCAGCTCTGACGAAGGCCCTAAATAAATGGACACATCAGAAGTACTGACATCAATTTGGTGGTGTTCCTCCAACCACTCTGAGCACATTGATCCACTGTCGAAACGCATGAACGAAGGTATGCAAGAGCTCGCTCGGTTTATGCGTGTGTTCTCTCTCTAATCTCTCTTCTCTCTGTGTGTGTGTGTGTGTGTAGTGTGTTCTACGACAAGGTTACCATGAAAAGTATAGATAGTTATCTCGGAGGACTTAATCTTGCAGACAAATGGCGTAGGGGAATGAATTGGCGGAGACACTCACCTTCACGAGTCCTTTGGATGAGGTCATCGAGCTCGGTCTTTATGGTGAGATAGAGCTGCTTCCACTTGGCGACCGCTTCCTCCCGTCGCGCTTGCTCCTCCTCCATGCACTCCACGAGGAAATGCCGCTCCTTGTCATCCTCGCAGATCTCCAAGCATGGTCTTCTCCTGTCCTCTTTCGACATCTTCCTCAGCATCTTCTTCTCCTCCTCCTCCTCCTCCTCCTGCTTCTTCCTGATCTCTCGCTTCCATTCCTCCTCCTGCTTCTTCCTGATCTCTCGCTTCCACTCCTCCTCCTTGGAGGCGAAGTCCGCCAAGCGCTGCTCGTAAGCCCAAGCGTCACGCTCCCTTGCGCGCTTCATCTCTCTGATCTCTTCTTCTAGCACAACAACTCGACCTCTCAGTTCCTCGTTCGACTCATGGCTGTCATTACAGCACCGGCTGATGACGCCACCCATTGCTTGCAGAGGCTTGTGTTTTCCCTATATCACACCCACTCTCTCTCTCTCTCTCTCCGCTTGCAGAGGCTTGTGTTTTGCCTATATCACACCCATTCTCTCTCTCTCTCTCTGTCTCTCTTTCTTCCGCTTAGGGGGCTTTCTCTCATTGGATTCCTATATGCGCTGTTCTTAATTTGTGCTGGAGGGGTGGTTACATGGAGATGGTGGGCATGGTGGCGATAGTGATGGGCTGAGAGACATAAATACGATGGAGAGAGAATCTCGTGGAGGGGAGAGAGAGAGAGAGAGCGAGCGAGAGAGAGAGAGAGCCTGCACGCTGTACTGGTCTTTGTGCATGCCTTAACAATACCATGATGGTGATAAATGTAGGTGACCAGCGCGTGAAGCTTCGCGCGCTTCATGAGATACAGAATCCTTCACTCACTGAATGAATCATAGATAGATAGATAGATAGATAGATAGAGAGATATATAGATAGAGAGAGAGAGAGAGAGAGAGAGAGAGAGAGAGAGAGAGAGAGAGAGAGCGCAGAATCTATCTGTTTATCTATATTCCTTTATTTTTTTTTCTTTTCATCATTCTTCCTTTTTTTTTCAAAAGAAAAAAACTATATTAACAACCCAAGTTCTGTTCATCAGAAATCAAAAGAGACAATACATTAGAAGGAAAACTAGATCTCCAGATCTGATCAGAATTACAAAACTTAACCTGATTAGCTAACCAATAAGCACAACGATTAACCTTACGAAAAATATGACGGATCTTATAGTCCTAAAACATCGGTATATCAATCAATCAAGATAATTCTTTGGAAATGTTAGAGAATAATTTAATTTGATTTGAAATTAACTTCAGTTATTGATACTTTTCCGGGTACATTAGGATTTAATTTAATAAGAGATTATATATATATATATATATTCTATTTTCATTTTGAACAACTAAGATGAGCGTTAAAAATGGAAAGAGCTATAAGAGTGAGTGGAACACAAATCAGTTGGTCCACAAATTTACAGCTCTAGGTTGATCATCCATGTCGTGGTTTAGCAGTCATTGTTCGATTCAAGTGGATGTACGCAGTAGGCTCCATGTTGTTTTCATTGCCATAATGCCTTGTTGATCTTATTCGCCTTAATGTAGCGGTTGTACAGCATAGGTTTGGGGCGTCCAAACACCAAATAATGACCAAAAATGTTGCAGCCGGCAACAGATTTGGTACATCTGACAACCACGCGCCGCAGGATCGTCCAAGAGTGTTTAAGTTGTAGAAGAGGGTTACTGGTCGCATGGAACGCTGAATCATACGCACTCCACGTTGGTCCATCAGATGAGCTGTTAAGTTGTCATTAAGTATCATGAACTGAATCTTATAACCAAACGTTATAAATTCAGAAAGATTACAAAATTAGAAAGCCTTGAAAAGCACCATCCTGTAGTAATGTAGATTTTAATATTCATAGGACAACATTAGAGGTTTAATTTTACATTACATGTTACTGTTGCGGATTTTGGTGGAGTCTTACCACTCACTCTTTCCAGGTTTTCTGATATAAATCTTACCATTCATGTCTCCTTAATTCACTGATCTCTGCCGCCTGCCAATGAGCAAAAGCCTCTCGGCAGGTTCATTCTACTGACACCTTTTTGCCTGTAGCTGAGTATTCTCAGGCTCTGCCTCAGAATATCGATTTCTCTATCCTTTTTGGACGCCTCTTTTGCCATTACTGCTATGTGCGATCTCAGTGTTTCCATTGCTTCCTCCCTGTCTCTTAAATCCTTCTGTAGCTGTTCCATCATGCTTTCTTCAGTTCCCCATCCAAATGTCTCACCTGCAAAGGAACCAAAACTTAATGAATGTTATGCTCTATACCCAATTGTTTTTGAACTGACATCTTTACATAATATAGGTATGAGAAAGAACGCCGCTGGCCTTTCACTTAATGAATGTTATCCTTCAACTTCTATGTTCGAAGCAGAAAGAAAGGTATGGACAAGGCAAAAAGGGGCAGCATAGTGTAAGTGTCACATGGCATCTTAAACTACTGTTGTGTGGTCCAAAGAAGTGCAGATAAGACAATAGCAATAATTAATTAGTTGACACGTTCATTCATGTTGAACGCAGAGGAGCATACCGAGTTCGTGAGAAGAACAATGGAACTACAACATATTATCTGCTTTATTTGTCACAGGTATAAGGTAGAGAGAACTACGAGTTCCTGGAATTAGTTGTCGGATATGGTAACAAGATAAATGTTTTTTGATTCTCTCAATTCACTATAGCTCCTGTTGCGGTTCCCAGATAGTCAGTGATACGATCGAGTCAATGGTAACAAAGAAGTTTATGAGTAGTTATTGTGAAGAACAGGGGGAGGTTGGTCGTACGTTCATGTAAATGGACGTTGGACTCTCATAATTGGGTCATACATGGCTTAGCAGAGGAAGACTCAGCAAACATATCACTGATTGCAAAAGAAAATAGGAAAAAAGTTTTGGAAATGATTATTGTTTTGCAAGTTTTGATCCACAAGGCTGCATGGGAACTATTGATGTTTGTTTTGTCTTCTTTCAGCTCTGACGAAGGCCCTAAATAAATGGACACATCAGAAGTACTGACATCAATTTGGTGGTGTTCCTCCAACCACTCTGAGCACATTGATCCACTGTCGAAACGCATGAACGAAGGTATGCAAGAGCTCGCTCGGTTTATGCGTGTGTTCTCTCTCTAATCTCTCTTCTCTCTGTGTGTGTGTGTGTGTGTAGTGTGTTCTACGACAAGGTTACCATGAAAAGTATAGATAGTTATCTCGGAGGACTTAATCTTGCAGACAAATGGCGTAGGGGAATGAATTGGCGGAGACGCTCACCTTCACGAGTCCTTTGGATGAGGTCATCGAGCTCGGTCTTTATGGTGAGATAGAGCTGCTTCCACTTGGCGACCGCTTCCTCCCGTCGCGCTTGCTCCTCCTCCATGCACTCCACGAGGAAATGCCGCTCCTTGTCATCCTCGCAGATCTCCAAGCATGGTCTTCTCCTGTCCTCTTTCGACATCTTCCTCAGCATCTTCTTCTCCTCCTCCTCCTCCTCCTCCTGCTTCTTCCTGATCTCTCGCTTCCACTCCTCCTCCTTGGAGGCGAAGTCCGCCAAGCGCTGCTCGTAAGCCCAAGCGTCACGCTCCCTTGCGCGCTTCATCTCTCTGATCTCTTCTTCTAGCACAACAACTCGACCTCTCAGTTCCTCGTTCGACTCATGGCTGTCATTACAGCACCGGCTGATGACGCCACCCATTGCTTGCAGAGGCTTGTGTTTTCCCTATATCACACCCACTCTCTCTCTCTCTCTCTCTGTCTCTCTTTCTTCCGCTTAGGGGGCTTTCTCTCATTGGATTCCTATATGCGCTGTTCTTAATTTGTGCTGGAGGGGTGGTTACATGGAGATGGTGGGCATGGTGGCGATAGTGATGGGCTGAGAGACATAAATACGATGGAGAGAGAATCTCGTGGAGGGGAGAGAGAGAGAGAGAGCGAGCGAGAGAGAGAGAGAGCCTGCACGCTGTACTGGTCTTTGTGCATGCCTTAACAATACCATGATGGTGATAAATGTAGGTGACCAGCGCGTGAAGCTTCGCGCGCTTCATGAGATACAGAATCCTTCACTCACTGAATGAATCATAGATAGATAGATAGATAGATAGATAGATAGATAGATAGATAGATAGATAGATAGATAGATAGATAGATAGATAGATAGATAGAGAGAGAGAGAGAGAGAGAGAGAGAGAGAGAGAGAGAGAGAGAGCGCAGAATCTATCTGTTTATCTATATTCCTTTATTTTTTTTTCTTTTCATCATTCTTCCTTTTTTTTTCAAAAGAAAAAAACTATATTAACAACCCAAGTTCTGTTCATCAGAAATCAAAAGAGACAATACATTAGAAGGAAAACTAGATCTCCAGATCCGATCAGAATTACAAAACTTAACCTGATTAGCTAACCAATAAGCACAACGATTAACCTTACGAAAAATATGACGGATCTTATAGTCCTAAAACATCGGTATATCAATCAATCAAGATAATTCTTTGGAAATGTTAGAGAATAATTTAATTTGATTTGAAATTAACTTCAGTTATTGATACTTTTCCGGGTACATTAGGATTTAATTTAATATAAGATTATATATATATATATATTCTATTTTCATTTTGAACAACTAAGATGAGCGTTAAAAATGGAAAGAGCTATAAGAGTGAGTGGAACACAAATCAGTTGGTCCACAAATTTACAGCTCTAGGTTGATCATCCATGTCGTGGTTTAGCAGTCATTGTTCGATTCAAGTGGATGTACGCAGTAGGCTCCATGTTGTTTTCATTGCCATAATGCCTTGTTGATCTTATTCGCCTTAATGTAGCGGTTGTACAGCATAGGTTTGGGGCGTCCAAACAACAAATAATGCCCAAAAATGTTGCAGCCGGCAACAGATTTGGTACATCCGACAACCACACGCCGCAGGATCATCCAAGAGTGTTTAAGTTGTAGAAGAGGGTTACTGGTCGCATGGAACGCTGAATCATACGCACTCCACGTTGGTCCATCAGATGAGCTGTTAAGTTGTCATATGGTAATGGCTGCTGCATTCATGGCCCCCATGGTGGTGCCGTCATCCGTGACGTCAATCAATTTATCTGGTTTCTGCCGCTTCTGACCTCCGTGTTAGGACGTTAGCGTCTAAATTGACAAATAGAATTAACTACCAACATTGCTCCTTGTCTCGTATAATATTTTGAGTTTAGTTGGTAAAATCTTCGTGTAAGATTACAAGTTTAAATCTCATATTCATTCAAGAAAAATCATCGTCAATACCTGAGCCAATCCGTCATTATTCAAACATGAGGGCACACGGAGTGTCTAAGATGGCTCCAAGGTGAAAGCGTTGAGCTCTTGATGCATCACTTACATTAAGATTGGTATCAGGGGAGATTTCCTGACTTAGTCCCTCCGATACTTAAATTAATCCA
Organism: Musa itinerans; assembly: GCA_001649415.1. NCBI lineage: Eukaryota > Viridiplantae > Streptophyta > Magnoliopsida > Zingiberales > Musaceae > Musa > Musa itinerans. The sequence goes on from LVTN01000412.1 coordinate 221,275, forward strand.
AGATCTTTTTTTGGTATAGATTTTTGCTCGAAAAGAGAGCCCTCGACGTAGCACCGAGGATTACCTTTTATACCCAACCTTGGAAGGGATAGCTTGTAATCATTCCACAGCTAATATATTCCTTATTATTTGTCCCCTCCACCCCCTGGCGTGCTTTAGGGTTTTTGCTAGAGGGGCCCAAAAAGCAACATTAGTTTATGCAACATGAGAGCATTTGAGATCTCCTCTTAAAAGTCAGGTTTTCCAGAATAACGCCTTAAGTTGAGGTAGGGGTCGGGTGTCCCGACCTCCACACCTCATGCAAAGGCGGAGGCGGAGGTTGGGCATCTTGATATCCATGTTTTAAGCGGAAGGAGGGTCGAGTGTCTTGACCTCCACACCTCGGACAAAGGTGGGGTTTGTGCGACTTGACCTCCATGGTTCGTGTGACGGTAGAGGTCGAACTTCCTGACCTCCACACCTTTAGTAGAGGTGGGGGTCAGGCATCTCGATCTCCATGCCTCATTTAATGGTGGAGGTTAGGATTCTCGACCTCTATACCTTTAGCAGATGTTGCTAGTCATGGGTACCCTGCAAGCCAATCACGTGAGTGATGACATGTGTGACATAATACACATTCTTTTTGTTTATTATATTTTGATATTTTTATCGCTTTATATTGTTTGTTGCATATATGCATATATATATTATGATGTCCGTTGATTTATGCAATGAGAATCGGATCGTGATGAGATCATGATAATGAGACCGATTAAACACAATATAGATTTGTTGCATATTCGCCTTTAAACACAGACCCTAAACAATCCTGGTCATAGGTTACTCGAGAGGGACATCGAGATAACCAAATAGACTAGTGTGTTATATACCCATTCATATGATGGAAGCAGCTGGTCTCATAGCTGCTCGTATGGGGACACTAAGGATACAGTGCATGTGCTCATTAGAGAATGAGTTCACTGATTAATCCGCTCATGGAATATTGGATGGTTGATGATGCCTTATTGTATATGGTCCTTATATGGTCCAAGTAGTGTATATGATCCTTAGACTTGAGACACCAAGAATGTCCTGTATAAGTACTCAACTCTTTGATACCGGACTTATAGGTTTGAAAACTCAAGATTTAGCACAACCGATCATTGGCAGTGGCAACCAACCTTACGAGGGCTATTGAGTGTCCATAGAAGATCATTCGCTTTCGGTATCATGAGAGGATTATCCCATGTGTTCTTGCTCAAACAAATCCTTGGCCAAGGTCATTCAGATTGAGAGAGAAAGAGTTCTCCGGGAGAATCCGATTAGAGTGAAACTCGAGAAGAAATCGTATAGGCATGACAACACCATGCCCGATATATGGTCTCTGAGATATTAGATGGTTGAGGGACTATAAGTACAAGGTAACTGAGGAAACTTCAGTTATTGATACTTTTCCGGGTACATTAGGATTTAATTTAATAAGAGATTATATATATATATATATTCTATTTTCATTTTGAACAACTAAGATGAGCGTTAAAAATGGAAAGAGCTATAAGAGTGAGTGGAACACAAATCAGTTGGTCCACAAATTTACAGCTCTAGGTTGATCATCCATGTCGTGGTTTAGCAGTCATTGTTCGATTCAAGTGGATGTACGCAGTAGGCTCCATGTTGTTTTCATTGCCATAATGCCTTGTTGATCTTATTCGCCTTAATGTAGCGGTTGTACAGCATAGGTTTGGGGCGTCCAAACACCAAATAATGACCAAAAATGTTGCAGCCGGCAACAGATTTGGTACATCCGACAACCACACGCCGCAGGATCATCCAAGAGTGTTTAAGTTGTAGAAGAGGGTTACTGGTCGCATGGAACGCTGAATCATACGCACTCCACGTTGGTCCATCAGATGAGCTGTTAAGTTGTCATGTGGTAATGGCTGCTGCATTCATGGCCCCCATGGTGGTGCCGTCATCCGTTACGTCAATCAATTTATCTGGTTTCTGCTGCTTCTGACCTCCGTGTTAGGACGTTAGCGTCTAAATTGACAAATAGAATTAACTACCAACATTGCTCCTTGCCTCGTATAATATTTTGAGTTTAGTTGGTAAAATCTTCGTGTAAGATTATAAGTTTAAATCTCATATTCATTCAAGAAAAATCATCGTCAATACCTGAGCCAATCCGTCATTATTCAAACATGAGGGCACACGGAGTGTCTAAGATGGCTCCAAGGTGAAAGCGTTGAGCTCTTGATGCATCACTTACATTAAGATTGGTATCAGGGGAGATTTCCTGACTTAGTCCCTCCGATACTTAAATTAATCAGATTGCAGCCTGGAGATTTGAGAAGCGTCTTTGCAGCCCTACTGTGTGGATCACCGCTAGAGAGGATGACACTTAACCTCATTCATCAACTCCTACAGATCTGTTGGGATTTAATGATATACAATCTCCCTAGATAACACAACTATCTCACACGTGGTTTTCTATTTCGTGGGTTTTTCACACCAATCTATGCACGACGACGAACACGTATTAGGAAATTTGGGGTTTTTGTTTTATGTTCTTCCGCTGCGCATATGATGTCATTTCTAGATTTCCCTATAGAGGTGGGTTTAGGCATCCCGACCTTCACGCCTTGTGTGATGACGGAGGTCGAGTGTCCACTGTTTGAGCAGAGGTGGGGATCGAGCATCTCGACTTTCGTGCCTTAAGCAAAGGTGGAGGTTAGGCATCCTGACCTCTGCACCTCTTACAGAAGCAAGGGTCGGGCTTCCCGATACCTGCGCCTTGGGCAAGGACAGAGGCATAGGTCGGGAGGCCCAACCTCCTTGCCTTTTCTCAAGGCACGAAGGTCGGAATACCCACCTCCACTTAAAGTGTGGAGATCGAAATGCTCGACCACTGCCTCCATTGGAGGCACAGAGGGGGAGATTTTCTAACCTGGTCTCTCCGATACTTAAGTTAATCCAATATCTTTTTTTGGTATAGATTTTTGCTCGAAAAGAGAGCCCTCGACGTAGCACCGAGGATTACCTTTTATACCCAACCTTGGAAGGGATAGCTTGTAATCATTCCACAGCTAATATATTCCTTATTATTTGTCCCCTCCAATTAGAAGGGATAGCTTGTAATCATTCTAACGTCCCCCTCCTGGTGTTTTGTCCACATGGGCGACGGGAGAGAGATAGCCTCGAATAATTTGCCTTAGACTTTTGTCCACATAGGCAGATAGACAAGGGTGACTTGGACCATTCTCCTTCCATGATAGCTTCCACATGGTGCTTATGTATCGGATGATGATTCACGGCTAATATATTCCTTATTATTTGTCCCCTCCACCCCCTGGTGTGCTTTAGGGTTTTTGCTAGAGGGGCCCAAAAAGCAACGTTAGTTTATGCAACATGAGAGCATTTGAGATCTCCTCTCAAAAGTCAGGTTTTCCAGAATAACGCCTTAAGTTGAGGTAGGGGTCGGGTGTCCCGACCTCCACACCTCATGCAAAGGCGGAGGCGGAGGTTGGGCATCTTGATATCCATGTTTTAAGCGGAAGGAGGGTCGAGTGTCTTGACCTCCACACCTCGGACAAAGCAAAAGTCAGGTTTTTCATAATAACGCCTTAATTTTAGGCAGGGGTCGGGTGTCCCAACCTCCACACCTCGGGCAAAGGTGGAGGCGGAGGTTGGGCATCTCGATATCCATGTTTTAAGCAGGAGGGTCGAGTGTCTTGACCTCCACACCTCGGACAAAGGTGGGGTTTGTGCGTCTTGACCTCCATGGTTCGTGTGACAGTAGAGGTCGAACTTCCTGACCTCCACACCTTTAGTAGAGGTGGGGGTCAGGCATCTCGATCTCCACGCCTCATTTAATGGTGGAGGTTAGGATTCTCGACCTCTATACCTTTAGCAGATGTTGCTAGTCATGGGTACCTTGCAAGCCAATCACGTGAGTGATGACACGTGTGACATAATACACATTCTTTTTGTTTATTATATTTTGATATTTTTATTACTTTATATTGTTTGTTGTATATATGCATATATATATATTATGATGTCCGTTGATTTATGCAATAGGAATCGGATCGTGATGAGATCATGATAATGAGACCGATTAAACACAATATAGATTTGTTGCATATTCGCCTTTAAACACAGACCCTAAACAATCCTGGTCATAGGTTACTCGAGAGGGACATCAGAAAATTTCACGAATATGGTAAACACAAAAAGAAGAAGAAAAAGAAAGTACGATTCAAGTTCTCGGTAATGCATGGGAACCCTACAGAAAAACGAAGTGGAATTAAGAGCAACGAAAAGGATCTCCTTGCCAGTTAACAAGGTAAAGGAAAAAAAACACAAAACTGAATATTCACGTGAAAAGTATTATATACACACAAACTGAATTCAGATTTGAATAGTGGAGTGTACAAGTGGGTGAACATCAGAGAAGAAATAAATGCTGGAAAGAAATATATGGGTTTCGCATGGTGAAGTCTGCACCAGTAATTGCAAGACAATGGGAAAAATAAAACAGAAGAAAACATAAATTGATTATCAGGAATATCACATTATCTTCACAACAGCAACAAGCAAATCTTACTGAATATGATGAATGGAAAAAAAAAAAGAAGAAAAAAAAGGGCAAAAAGCAGCTCGGTTCCGTCATCTCGAAAATAGCTGGGAACTACTGAGATTACAAGGAGAGGAAGGATCCTTGAGGCAGCTGCAAAATTCTTCTTCATCTGTCGGAAAAGGTGTTGGAAGGGGGTGGTCTGGCTTGATGCCAACCTGAACAAGCTTTTCGTTATTAGTATATAAAGGCAACAAGTCATAACAACCATAATTTTTAGTAATGATAAAAACCGTTTTTCTTTTTCTTTTTTTCTTGCTAATAAGTACTTATCATCATACATCTTCAAACATATGAAATAGGAATTTTTGAAATGAAGTAAAAAAAAAGAATAATAGGAAAACCACTTGTGCAAGTACATAATTGGAAGCCAAGTTATCTATGGGTGTGTCCTGTACATCATTAACTGATGCCCATGAAAGAAATAAATTTAGTGGATGAGTAAAGAAAAACAACTCTATAAAGCCAGTGAAAACATAACATCATTAACTAATATCAACTTTGCTCTCGTACTATCAGATTACACTAATATTCAATAAACAGTATGTCACAATATCGTCATTCTATAGCTTTCTCTTCAGAAAACAGTTTACTTGGTACTAGGTTTACTTGGTTTACAGTACATTACAATATTGCCAAGTCTGTATGAGTTAGATCAGGTCAATTTGAATCAAACTTACACATGCAACACATCAAGAAATTGTTTTTCCGAAGAAAATTAATTGCTTAAGAACTATGTTAGAGATGAGGCCTTTCCAGGTTGGGTTCAGGCTAGGTTCGCTCCTTATAAGAAGCCCAAAACCTGCACTGGCTACCATCCAGTTCTAATTCCCCGAACATTAGTGCAGATTAGTGTACACTAAAGCAATATCTTGATCATGAGTGTGCTAAGCAAAAGCAATCATGAGTGGATTGGTTAGAAAATCAAGGCAGGGGGATCAGAATGGGGTGTAGTCCAAGCTTTATAATGCAGATTAGTGTCCACTAAAGACAAATATCAGGATACATGCAAGTTACATGGCACAGTATGGATGCTAATCTTCCAGACAAGCACTCCTCCAAGTGAATTGAAGAATATTTTTTATCATGGGATACAAAAACAAAATAAACCACATAATTCTTATTTCTCTCAGCTGATCCCTTCTTTTTAACAAATTTGGATCCTTTTAGAAAATTTTGTCAACAGACAAAGGCTGCTTGATAGAGACTTTCCTACTCTATTTGGTTTTCTAATTCCACTGTAACTCAACGCTTAGAAATTATGACATGCCAAAAAGGTATAATTAAACTCAAATTAGACTCAATTTAGACAATACTAGGTTATATCACTAGGTGAACACCCATTTGATATTTAAGGCTAACAAGCAATCAAGTATTTCATCCCTCCCACTTGAAAAGAAAACAAAAACAAAAAAAAGAAGAGGTGGATGGGCAGTGGATGGGGATACAGCAGATTACCAACCTTGTCAATATTAGTGTGAGCAGGGGTTTCATACCGAGCCACTGTAACAGCTAATCCAGAGCCATCAGAAAGCTCAAAAACTGACTGTATTTTTCTGCACAAGCACATAAAGTAAGTTGGAAAGAATCACTTTTAATTCTTGCACTCATTCAAGTAATTACCCTTTTCCAAAAGTAGGTTCCCCATATAATACTGCCCTTCTATTGTCCTTTAGTGCTCCAGCTAATATTTCACTTGCGCTTGCAGTTCCTTTGTTCACCTAATATATTCAGTAAAGAAGACAGCACACTTATCAACAGAAAAGAAAATTTTAACAAATCCTTGATTTCCAATAAAGCTGAAAAAAAATGACCAACGCTTATAATCAAAGAACACTCTACTGGTAAAAATATATACATGTAGGTAGAAAATAGGGAAACATAGGAGCATATAACATCCTGCGAAACCAAACTGCAGTGCTGCAGAATACTATAATTTAATGTTATGGGGTTTCACTAACAAAAACGAATACATCTGTGGAGACAAAGTGTATAAGTGGTTTCCTAGTTCTACATTGAAGTGATCACAAAGATACAGGTGACAGCATATTTGATTTGAACATGATCCTGAAGCATCCAGACAGTTATCTCTAGGAAATATGATGTGTGTAATCATAGTGAAAAATTTGACTCTTGATCTGTCTGACCACACTATAATGACAACTCTAAGACTGGGACAAATATATCCATTGCATTTCAGTCTTTGACAAGGGTGATATATCAAAATAATTATGTTAACTACACAAATTCTCAGTTTATATGGTCCACTATCAATTTTGCAACACTTGCTCTCATTGTGCAGTATAATACTATCCAACTATTAATAAAGATCTCAGGAGAGAATCACATGAAACCATTTAAAATTTAGATGTGTAGAGAGATTAGATCATACCAGCACAGTTAACGGTTCAGATGCTGCAACAGTATTGCTTCCATCAGCCTCATAAATATCTCGAACACCACGGTTATCACATATATACACAATAACACCTTTGTCCAACCTAAAGAGCAACAAGTACCAAAAAAAAAAAGCTAGCAACATTTGATGGTTAAATGCACTTGATATCCACACATAAAAAAAGGTGTATATCTTAAGTCTTAACAATCTTTCATCTACTTTATCAATAATAATAGTGATTAAATAGAGAACAATAAGAGGAAGAGATAGAGTCCAGACTCCAGTATGCAGCATAACATGACAGACAATTAAAACTTCCCGTCTCTGCCTAAGGAAGTCCGCATGCAACCAGCATGCACAAAATGTGCTAAAATATTCTAGATTTTGCAAGTCCTGCAGTTTCACTAGAGTTAATCTACCAATAAACCGGGAATATAGATGGTAAATCTAATTCATGAGATGAAAAAATGGAAAAAAAGAATTGTAATATCCATTCCTAATCAGAATCATTCATTTATTATCTTCATTGCTTGGAATCATATAAGACAAATAGAGTCCTACTTGGTGGTATAAGGTTGATTAACATCATAGTTTTGAAAATCAGTCATTGCTAATCAGACTGGATCTAAGATCAGACATAGCCGACCCTAAACAGCACCTAAGATTTTGGTGTCTATTATTTTCAATCAGCTAGCACAATATTATAAAATAGCATATACAATAACTAAATGGTAGCATATTATAAAACCATAAAATAGTGCATATATGAAATTAAAATTTTACAAGAGTACCACATCATCAAAATTTTGAAAGTGGTGATAAAAAAATAAGAATGTTAGCTTCAAACTTAAAATTTTCAATTTCAATGTATTAATTTAAAAAGTTGAACCAATGAAACCCAGTCCTCGAATCTGTATCATCCAATCCAACTGATCTGATCCCATGGATGACTTCCTGTTACCAATTGCAGCTTCTAAAGCCTTGTTTGGCATAAAAATAGAGTTCATGACAAGGCTTTTTTTTCCTTTAATAGGCTGCTAAAGGAAAACTATAAACAAGACAATGGAGAAGAATAATGAGACCAATTATATTTATGTCAAGTTCACAACCAATTTGAAAACCACTTCTTCTTCACCTATTTGTTACCAGTAAAATCAGGGAAGAGATTTTGCAAGTCCTGCAGTTTCACTAGAGCTAATCTACCAATAAACCGGGAATATAGATGGTTATCCACTGATTATGTGAGTAAAAACTTGATTGCTGGCGTTAAAAAATGCCTTAAGGCAGCTGATGCATATGCTAATATGCTAATTGCATGAAGAGAAATAAAAGGTTGTTCAAGCAATTTATTTTTCCTCTGATTACATCATCTCTAAGATTCTTGATTCAGTAAAGGGTTAATTTTCCTTTGTTGCATTCTGAGGCAACTATCATGAGACGTTGAAATCTACTTAGAGCTTTCTGTCAATGCTGTGTCTGGAAGACTACAGTGTATTGGATTATGAGTGTCTCTTTCTTTAGAAGTATGGAGTTTTGCTTCTACTTTTCTGCTGTAATTTACAAGAGATTCTGGAACATAGTAGTTTGTGAATATGTTTTGGTCCTTTGCAGCATTTTTCTGGATGGGGCTGGTGGGTGTTGGTTCGCTTTATTTCTTTAAATTTATTGATTTTAATTGTTTCTGGTTGGTAGCTGGGCCTTGAATGGCAGTTTTTTTGTTTGTTAGTTGCAATGTACGTCTGTAATGTGTGTATTTTGCATTGTTCTAGGAGGATATGAACCCAATCTGGGACTCTTTGTTTGTATTGTATTTTAAAATTTGTAAGACAATAAAAAGTTAGAAAAAGAGGCCTTACATATATACAATTAAGCAGTATTTTCTGTAGCTGAAATGAACTATTATAACAAAAAATCTACATCTGCTGCAGATACAAGACTATATGCGTTCATAAATGGTTTGGCGATTTTTTTAAAATAAAGCCTAATATTTTAAGGAATAAGCTATATGAAGAAGATTACCAAATTTTTGCAATCTCGATTCCTTCTGGGAAAAGGCCACCACTGTACAAAAGATGGCGTATCAAAATCCAGAAGTTACCCAAAGAATATCAATATTTCCTACAAAGGATTACCTATTGTTTCGGAGATCCAACACAAAGGCTTTCACACCATTGCTTCTTAAAGTTTCTATGGCATCCTTGACTGCTCCTGTACACAAAATGTTCAAAGACACATATATATATCACATAATAATTCAAGTTTAGAAGATTGCACAAGAATAATACCCATGTGATCTGTCAAATAGTAAATAATTAATTAATATAAGATTTTAAAAGAATGAAGACAATTGTTTATCATGTGGACAAATACAGATGCATCATTTAGGCTTAGCCTCTTAAAGGATATTTCATCCGTTAATATCATTGGCAGTATCCAGAGAAGAAGACATGTTGGAAACCACCATAAACATAAGGGAAACATAAAAATGCATATCTTCAAGTTGAGTATCTTTTCATTGTTTTAAATAACTTAACAAAATTATGATAAACTGAGGGACACAATGATGATAATTTAAGCCTATTAATCTCCACAACATGGAAACGGCAGATAATTCCTCCTGTTTATCATGGTTTTGTTAATGTTTTCTCTAAATCCCAGTGTTCCTTGGGGCAATTCTGCTCATCAAGTGCTGCCTTTTTCTTTCACAAGAAATTTCAGTCTTCATGATATGATGGAGGTCAAACTCCCAATCCATGAGCCTGATTTATATCACTGATAAGGAAGGGTTCCTTGTACATAAACTAAGGTGAACAAGGGAGTGGCTCTTTCTCTTGCTAACTGTTGCTTTGACCACAATCACCGCTCGGCACATTGTAGTGTAGAATTAAGAAGGGGATTATAAAAACAAATCATATCTCAAATTGGATAAATTTTATCAATGAAGCTCACTGTCTCATTTTAAAATTTTATTTCAGAAGATGATTAGATGAGAATAAATGCAATGTAAACAGCAAAATATATATATAGAGACCTAAGATACAGATTGTTGTGTACAGCGAAAAGGAAAAATAAAATAACATCATGTCTGAATATTTAAAAGGCATAAGAGACTTTAGGATGTCTAAAGTTTGGTTGCGAGATACACAGTGAAACTTTTGTTATGGCATGCCAAACTTCTCCACTTGTTGGAAAATTTGTTATGGCACATAAGGTATTAATAGGTGCTGATCAAAGTTGACTATGGTAATTTGGTAAAATCATCATATGCTGGAACCACGACTACATATTGTTTGGTACTATCTGATATATTACGTTATCAGCATTAAACAGTCTACAATCTCTCGATAATCAACATCTGTGTGAAGGCAAAAGAATGGGCTTATCTAGCAACTTGAGCAAATAATCATTAGGAAATTTGGATTTAAATTTTTTGGGCCATGTTGCAGGCACACCATATGAACTGTTTGGGTCATGACAAATGATATCAAAACATTACCACTCAGGCATGTGGTTCAAGCCAGGATTTAATGTGCATCATGGTGAAACCCTCATCTAGTTGTGAGACAGCATCAAGTACATCGGTAGCAATATGGTAAGTTATTATTGCCCCAAATATAGGAGGGTTTTTCGTAGGGCCCTAATTAATTGACTATGTTGTCAATGTATCTTTAATAGACTCTTTCGGTAAGCAACACCTCACAACAACAACATCAGAGCCAGCTCAGATAAAACATCAACATATAGACAATGTAATAGATAAATGACAGAGACAAACTCAAGATGATGTTCAAGTAAAAATGAAATTTCCTGAATGGCTATAAAGCAAAAGGTGGTGTTCAAACCTTTAGATTTCCTTTTTTCCAAATTGATGCCACATTTTGGTATATTGACAGTTGACATAGTACTTATCCTCAGAGAGTGTACTAATTTTTTCAAGTATGCAATTTATATTGAACTTATTGTGGATAAGGAATGACTGGACCAGTTCATTCAGATATGTAATTATGAGGATATAAATACTAACCTGAGGCATTTTGATTAAAGGATGTCAGTTTTATGTACCCAATCCTGAATTTCTCTGCTCCTGATCTTGTAATCTCACACAGCCTTGTCTTGACCGGGTTGAATGTAACTTTTTCACGCCTAGCCATAATTCTTAAATATAAGCAAAAACTAGACAAACATAGGACTTCTGGAAGGCCCAAATAAAACAAATATGTATGCATTAACTAAGGACCACACATCTAAGAATAGTACAGCTCATAAGATTCATCAGACCTAAATATGAAATAATCAATTATGATATGTGCATATATCACCTCAGGACCACGTCCTTAATCTCAGGTCCACTGTGAATGACTAATTTTACTGAGCTTCCTTCAGTTCCCCTGCATAATATTTGTACATTAGAAAATCAACCAAATAAGACAATTGGAGTACTATGTACTAACAACCAATCAATGAACTGGAGAACATATCAAGGTTTAGAAGCTAGAGAAATAGAAATCGACTTAATAACAGATTTACAGGTTACATGACAAAATCCAAGGAGGTGGTATAAACAAGGATTTAATGAGATAAAACATTAAAAGACCTATGCAAACTCTTCACAATGTAAATCGACAATTCAATTTTCTTATGGCCATGAAATTGACAATAAGCAAAATGCACTCATCCATGTCAATTAAAGTTTAAAAAGTGCTTCTACGAAAAATTTGAATAACTCAGCACAGTTTACTTGAAGCTCAACAGAATAAAAATTGCAAACTGTTATTGCGAAAATGTGACAACATATTCCACAAGATCTTGTCAAGCTTAACATAACTGTAACTAAGATACTTACTGTAGTCGCTCAGCAGCATCATATATATCCATGTCTTCTGTACTTTCATCATCAATTGCCAAGATGATATCCCCAGATACAATGCCAGCTTTGTCAGCAGGACCTCCTGGAGCTGATGAGACAACGACAAGCCCTGTAGGCGATCCATTGAGAACTAAAGGATAGCCAATTGACAGTCCTACACCAGTAAGAGCACCTTGCGTGCCAGACTGCCTTCATATTTACATCTCAGAATTAGATCAAGAACATGTTTGAACTTCAATATCAATAACAATTTTGATAGCTTGTATACTTCTGCACAAAAAGTCATACCCGCAAACTCTTGAACTTCTCAGGTTCCAGAAAGCGGGTAAAAGGATCATCCAGTGTTGAAAGCATTTTCTTTATTGCCCTATCTGAAAAAGAGTATGAAATGGCTTTCACAAAAAACCAAACCAAATTAACTCACACCAATGAAGCAACAAATCTGTTGTTATACATTCGAACTAGTATGAATTTCATAATCAACCAATAGCTTGCTTTAAATAAGAGCATAGTCACCAAATAGAAGCATGAATTAAATTTGGAGTGATCTCCATGCTAGATATTTTTTCCTATCAGTGTCTTATTGAAAGCTTAAGCTTCAGCTGGCATTTTCTAAAGCTCATCAACTATCTTTGTATTTCCTTGTGAAGTGATACTCTGTTTTCCTTTTTGAGCAAATTGACTTGATACTGCAGTTAAAATAGCATTTCATGCATATCTAGCTAGATACATAATATGACTAGCAATGTTGATTAACACAATGAACAGTTAGTATTTTGTTAACTTTCAAGAAAACATGTTCCACACATCATTAATTTGAGCAGTTTATGACAGCTATTGTGTTTCTAGAGTAAATATGATAAAGTCTAAAAATGTGAGGACAGTTTAGAATGATTCAAAAAAAGAACCAACATAACACTACATGTTTCCTCCCGTGTATTCATTGGTTCATTGCGAAGTGCATTTTCCCGATAACGAAACCAACTTTGCCCGTTGAAGCTTTTATCTACATATGCACGATCCACTGTCCTCCATGCCTCAAGAAAAAGGAGATTTTCTTCAGTAAGCGCCCCTGCAATAAAGTCATGTACAAGGATTATCAACAAATTCACACTTGTGATGCATCACTAAGTTGGGATAAATTGACCAAATACTCACATGCGGGTGACTTATTGATAGTTACCGACAATGATATGACAAGCATCGCAGTGATGACCACGCGAGTGAAAAAAATGCAGATATTGTGCTTGAATTCCTTTTTCCGACTTATTAGCGTTTGAATCTTGGCATGGACTCCCACAAGATTGCCAAAGCTGAAGAGATTGCCAAAGCTGAATGCATGTATTTTCTTGAGTCCCCATGATGTCTGTAGAATGGAGCTAGATAACAAAGTTTCACCAGCACCTCTTATGGTTTTATAGAATTTTGTTCTTCTCTTAGAGCCAAAGGCTGCACATTGAAGTGGGACAGCAAAATTGCCAACATTGACACTATGGGCTTTAAGTTTCCACAGAACCTGATAAAGAGGCATATAAAAAAATGCAACACCATAGAGTAATGTAGGATAGAAGAGACATTAAGTTGCATATGTAGAAAAGAATAGTCCTATTTAAAGTTGATTTACACATAGTGTGGCAAATCGAAAACTTAGCAGCTCGTTTTTCATATATGGAAAGTTAAGAAACGAGATTGAAAAGAAAACTTTACGGTCTATGATAATCTTGATTGCTTTTTTCTACTGAGAAATCTATTGTTCTTTTCTTTCTTTTCTCTTTTGTTGTGTGTGTGTGTGTAAGCTTATTCATATGCATGACAATAATATTAATTGGACAGTTTAAGAAATATTTTATAAAATATTCAAGAAATTGCAAAGAAAATGGAAGGTTTGCGATAGTCTTGACTCTTGAAAACTTAATCTAGTATGCTATTGGCCTCCAGCAAATCTATTTACCTCTGACCCTAATGCACGCCCATAGTACGTCCGTTGATCTTGGTCGGATTTGATGGATTTCCTCATCAAATCTCTCGATAAATCCTAGTTTAAGTAGCCGAATCTGGTTAGAAAGGATCGCCGTGTGCTTGTAAAGGCGGAAACTCTAAGTTTTTAATCAAAATTTTCTCCGGTCCATTATAGACCGCAACGAGATCTTTCTTCTCTTTAATATTGAAAATAGAACACCCATGAGAGACTCGGAAACCAAAGACCTAACGAAAGGAAGCAGCGGAAGAAGTAACAAAAGAAAACGTGTAGTTGCCTTGCTTACAAGGGGACAACCGGGAGGATTTCGGACGGGGAAAGAATGACGGTGGTGATGGGGGTTAGCGTTCTTCTTCTTGCTGATATTGATCCGAGCGCCGCAGACCGCGAGAAGAAGCGAACGAGAGGCGAAGGTGGAAAAAGAGGAGGAAGCGACGTTGGCCTCCATAGCTGAAAATAAAATTGAAAAAGATAAAAGAGACTTGGTTTATGGATCTCTTGTTTCGGATGATGGGGATATCGGTTCATTCGCTTCGTGGCCCCAACTGAGGAGCCCTTTGCCGCTCGCTCGAGGCGTAGAAAGAAGCCACCAATTATGATAAAGCTATCGGTGTTTTTTCTCTTCCTCTTCTTCATCCAAGTGTATATATGTTCTGTGGGACTGGCAGTTAGGCAATAATAGCACATGGCTCATTCGACAAGTATTGTGTAACCTAGGCCTCCTGATTTGAGTATTTCATTTATTGTTTAAGAATTTTATGATCAAGTATATCACATTTAGTTAGTGACTGCGGGCTCATATACGATCGATGAATCGAGTATTAATGCAAGCAAGAAGTCTGATGGAACGACACTCTAGTGCCATGCTACCGGAGAAGTGCAACAAATTCCTCGAGCATGAGTCGATCCCGTAGTCCTCTTTACAACTCTGTAACGTTATCCAAGAGGAGGAGTTCGCTCGAGGCATCGTAAGAAGTGCAACAAATTCCTCGAGCATGTGTTGATCCCGTAGTCCTCTTTACAACTCGGTAACGCTATCCAAGAGGAGGAGTTCGCTCGAGGCATCGAAAGCTTCTACATAAGAAAATTGCTTAAATGCTTCAGCAAAACCTCGACGGGCTGCTTTCCTGTTTTGCCTTTTATTTGCGTATCTTAGAAAACAAAGCTTCTCAGAGAAAAATTGATATAAGCACAAGGCAAGTTATTCCTTCAGCCTTGTTCGTAAGCCAATTCAAGAAAGGACTATCTCTATCATCAACACTAATTAATTATTAGAAGAACAACAAAGCGTTAAATTTTTAACTGAGCTAAAGAATCCAATCCATAAGATATCATCACATATGCTTCTAACCAGGAAAAAGCACCCTAGACAAGCAAAATCTCAGATTTGCTGCAGATCAAAGAGTATCATGAACTAGTAAAAAGTGATCCAACGATGCATGAACAAAGTATAACAGAATGGGAAATATGCTAATAGCAAAAGTTCTCTTATTCTCCCCTACTTGAATAGGTTAGGACGGGAGGCCTTGTAAGTAGTCTTCAACTTTCTGGTAGGGGGCCTGACCTTCTTGAAGACAAGAGGGAATTTGATCTTAGAATCATGGAATTGCTTGGTGCTCTCACGCTTACAGAGCTTGGAAGGAATGGTTGCCGTCTTAATAATCTGGATGCAGTGGCACCTGACTCGGTGGCGTGATGCCATCTCATTGTACATATGCTCCACAGAGCCATTCAGTGTAGTGTCCCTGTACTCCTTGTACATGTTGTGGTAACCTGTTCTGCTCTGATACCGCAGCCAGATACCATAGTTCTTGATCTTTGTTGGCTTCCTCTCAAATATCTGATAAGACACAGCATAAGATCAGCTCCTTGGTTTGTACATCATAGGCAGACAAATAGAATTAGCATATCCTAAAAAGCACTGCTTTGGTTGTATGAAACTGCATTTCAGACCAAATTGCCGCTCAAGGGCTTGGATGAGTGCAGGTGGTTGCCCGATTACTAGAGGTATCTTTATATTCTTTAGATAACGCTTAATATATACAGACACAACAGGTTATTCTATGGTGGAGACGAAATAATTTTGGATCCTTAACAAAAAGTGTTATATACACAATGTAACTTGCTGCTGATTATAATTTATCACACACAGTGAAATGCATTTGTGGAAAATGAGTTACTTCTGTGTAATCATTAAAATATAACCATCTTGGTCACAAAACAATTGTTTTGTTACACATCTAACTCATGTTGTTTGTTTGTACTACCTCTGACATACATTTCTGTAGATAGAATCAAACCTGCATCAATCTCAATGAGTTTCAAAATCATTTGACAAAAATCCTTGTCCACATGAATGTCACGTCTTAATACTTAACCTGAAAGTCCTCTTCACTGATTAAAATTTGGATGTACCTTGATAAAATTATCTCATGGAGTCAAATCTCTATAAACCTAACATTTTATGGAATTCAAAATTGTTTAATCATATGTTATTAAGTGAATAACTATCCTAGATATTTCTAAATGTCATGCCTTCAGCAATTAGAATGTCTATATTTGCTTAACATTAGTTGGTAAATTTATGTTTAAGTCATGTAGAAGTTCACGGTTGTAATCTCATGGAGCCAATATGTACTTCATAAACATTTAAATCTATTAGTCCATTTAAATTGGCATGTCATTCCTCAGTGGATCATTTGACAGCCCAACTTAGGCTGTTTTTGAGCTGTCACCACCCACAAGGACTGCCCAGATCATTTGACAGCCCACCGAAAAGAGGAAGATTCAATCTTTTAGAAACCCATGATAAAATCACATGACAAGGAGCTCGACATAGAAGATGCCAGCCTCGCCATCTGCAAGCCTTACCATGGACATGTGCGTTGAACCAAAATTTCTTAGACAGTATAAAAACAAATACAACTCGCACTTTAAACACACATCAGAGTCTGCCACAAGTACTCCATTAAAAAAAGTTCAGAATTTAATAATACCATAATTTAATGCCTACCATAACCAAATACATGAAACATTCACTGACCAAACTTACAATATTTTAAATCCATGTCCAAAAATCATTCATATGTGTGACTTATTGTGTTTACTAGTCGAATGAGAAAAGGCAGTAGCCTCTGTGATAATAAAGAAACCCATTGAGATTATATCATGATGTACAGATTATTCCTGATATCAGCATAATAGTCTAACATAAAGC
Organism: Musa itinerans; assembly: GCA_001649415.1. NCBI lineage: Eukaryota > Viridiplantae > Streptophyta > Magnoliopsida > Zingiberales > Musaceae > Musa > Musa itinerans. The sequence continues at coordinate 238,350 of LVTN01000412.1, forward strand.
ATCCCTCTTGAGTTAGAGTAGACTAAAGAGGTGCCTAAACTCTGGAGACACACAAAAGCATCTTTCTGTGTATTGATATACAAAAGGAGAGTTTGAATGAAAGATCATAATATAGCTTCAAAGGAACATATTGAATGAGAAAAATGAGGGGACCCATTGACCACATTAAGAAGCATAAATCCTCCCACTCTCCCCAACAAGAACACAAAAACACAATAAAATTTTTAATACTAGAAAGAAACAGTATTAGAAGGATCTAAAAGCAAGAATATCTAAATAAAAAAATAGAATTATAATTTTAAAACAAACATCCAATTTATGAAACAAATCAACACAAAAACTAAAGAATGACTTCAAAAACAAAGCAATCGGGATGTTGATTGCTGGCATCAATGGGTTTCTCATTGATGAGATAGTTGGTGACTCTTCCCAAGATATTCTTGCCTATCATCTACAACCAAACAAATACTGATCTTGAAACCAAGCTGTCCTTTGATCGATTCAGTTCATAGACTTACTCGCCTTAGAAGGGAAGAAAATTGAATCCTAATTCAAGTGAGAAGAGGTGGTTGTCCAGAGATGCAGCATATCACCCAGATATAATGCCAAAGAAGATCGTAGTTCATGTGAGAAGATGTGGTTGTCCATAGATGTAGTATATTCACCCAGATATCATGTCAGAGAAGAGGGTCAGATGTGGAAACTAATGGTACAGAAGAGATTGTCGAATATTGAAAAATAAGAGGAATGAGGAGGTTGGGGGGTTCTCCCCCCTATTCCACTAAGTTACAGAAGTTGTCAACAATATTCTAGAGTCCCAACCAAGTTTTCCAATTGAAAATTTGAAACTAAAAGCAAATACCTAAAACTTTTTATAAAATTAGGCATGGATAAGGACTGTGTAATTGGGCTTTAATGTAAGAAGTCACTGTTCCATCTTACATGCTTGCTTTTGAAGCATCATAAACTGCGATGCTATCGAAGAAATTTAGCCCCTCATATCTCAACTATTTATTTAGCAGAATAATTGATCTATATAATATCTGACAAATACATGTATTCATTTACCTTTACCATTCACTACAAGTAACTATAACCCTTCACCTTTGTGTTTATTCAACGAATGTACTGAGGTTTTTCTATAAGTACCCACACCAAGAAGGTCCATCAATCATGTCATCAATGTGATTGTGAGTCCAATGAATAAGTTTCGGTATCAAAATTTAACAAGGAAAAAAGATAGCTTCATATGTTAGTGACACACATCGTGTACAGAGGAGAAACAGAACATGTCTGAGCAAAGGGAACAAAGAAGACAAAACAAACCTCGTTAATTGCAAGAACTTGGCCATTACTTTTCTTCACTTTCTTCAGCTTCCTCAAGAAGTACCTGAATTTCTCATGATAGAATATCAAACGCAATAACAACAATCGCCAAACATGCTAAAAGTGGAGATTTGATATATTCAACAATCAAAACATAGAACCAAAAGGTAGGATCCAACATAAATTACCAGAACTTGGATTTAGCTCTGACTTCATTAGTAGCCCACAACTTCATACGGTAAATCTTCGGGTGCTCATCCGTGGCAGTCGGGAGAGCTCGACCCACCACCTGATACTGATGAAACTGCCACCACCCGGCATCATAAACAAATCAAATACACCATTAACCACAAAAAAGAAGCCAGAAAGAGACAGCTACACACAAGGAACATGAACGTAGGGCAATAGTAGGAGTCCGTAGCAAAGCATAGATCGATTTAACCAGTTTCTTTTCTTTTGTGGAAATCGAACAATATAATGATGAGATGCAACAAATAAAATGAAACAATCTAAATTAAACTATGACAAAACACCTAAGAAGCCTTTGATTCAGCCTCATCTGATCGATAAAAGCACACTTAAATTTAATTATTGTGGGTAGAAAGGAATTCAACCAACAAGAGAAGAGCTCCGATTTTTCGGATTTGGACCGAACAGATGGGATTACCCTGAAGTTGCCCATGGATCCTGAGACTTCCAACGCCGCGCCGCCGAATGACGCCAAGAACTCCCTCAGAGATCAGAGACGCAATTGATGTAGTCGGAAACCCTAGCGGTGGGCTACACCACTCGCACTGCCTCTTTATGCTTCCACTTTGATCCGAGAATGGGACAGAATGCGATTGGGTGCAACCAGTTGGATATGGTTCGTCATAGGCTTGACTCTGTTCGTTTTGTCGCCGGGTCGGATCTAACTACCGCACCCGAATTCGAATCAATAAAACGATGCTCGCCACCGGAAGTAACACACGACTTCGCACACGTAAGATATGTAATGCCAGGTCGGCAAAACCTGCTGTAAATAAAGAATAAAATAATAATATATAAAAGAGTTCCTGGGAACAAGAGTTGGAAGACACAAGCGATGCTCAGATTGGAAGCCTTAATTTGATTTACTCGTGTGTATAGTATTGACATCATTCAATATGAGAAAGGGATAACACTGTTCACGTTCATATGGAGCACTAGCTCTGTTATTATGATCTAATACAGTTCTAGCAAAAACACACTTAAGATAATGTTGATAATACATTCAAGCATGTATGGATATCACATGAAACTTCCATCAAACACTCCGTCCATTATTCACATTTACATGATACAAGTTGAAAATCTTGTGCTACTACTTAACACTAATTCATCGTTAAGAGTCCAAACAAAAATAGCACTAACAAAGCAAGAACATGGTCAGATATGCACAGTTGGTTGACTTAAATTTTGGTCTCTCAGCAGGTACTCCCTTTCCCTCCCTTCTATTTGGAAAGGCAATGTCAAAAGCTATTGGTGTCGCTTAAACTTTGGTCTCTTGGCAGGTAATCGCTTTGGGTCCCTTCTATCTGGAAGGCGGGACTTCCCAAGAGTTGTTGCCTTCCTCCTACGCTTCTCCTCTTTGCTGTCTGATTCATCACGCTTCTCGCCTCCCGCTCTTTAACTTCTCCCTTGTCTTCCCCTTCTATTCCTCGGAATCCTCCTTGGATACCTCAGCATCTTCATCAGATTCCACCAAAGGCTCACTATCACTATCCTCGTCACCTGAAGAAGACTCTGGCTCCACATCAGACAGTTCATACCCTTGGTCGGACTCCTCGGTGTTCTGAGTCTGAGTCACTCACCTCCATGTTCAAAAACTCTCATCCACCATCTTCAATAAACTTCTCAGGGTCCTCAATAATAGTTTTCATGATTGGACACCAACTCGGATTCAGTCTGCTCTCATAGTACTTCAACTCTGTTGTATCAAGCCATTCTTTAATTCGATTGACAGATGAGGATGGAATAGAATCTATCTGAAGAACATCCCATTTAAAGTCCTTGAACACAATGGCCATGTCAAATTTTTTCTGCCCAAACACTACCCTCTCCAGATTAACAATTTCGATCTCACTCAAGGTAACCACTAAGAAAGGTGTCTCGATAAGTTCAACCGAACAACTTGAAGTTGGAACAATGTAAGCTTAAGATTTATGGGGAACTCCATGGAATCCAAGCTCCCTCAAAGGCATATCAAACTCCAAATCAAGACCTTTGAATTGTGGTTGTGCCCAGTGGTCATGTACCTCGTCGATAAAGTCCTGAAATTTCGTGTTTATCTTATTTTTCCGGTCCCTCTCATGCTGCTCTTCCTCAATCTCATCAGGATCAAGTGCTGATCTCCTTCCACTACTTAAAGTCTACACAACATCCATAACTTCTACATAAAACTGGACATCTTTTGTCTTTTTGTTGCCAAACATGATATGATTGAAGGTGGAAATACAAGAGAGTAATCATTTCTCTCTCTGCAGGTTGGAAGAAGGCATGCTTGATGTTTGCAAATATGATGTCTACTCGCTCATCAGGTCTTGATGTAGCATACCAGAATCCATTAACATGAGCCTCCAAAGTGCCTGTAAGCTTCCTTCGATGACCACCAAATGGGGGACGTATCCACAAGTCTGGTAACTTCATTGGTTTCATTCGGTTTCCTGACAGCTGCAATTTCTCCTGGGTAACCAAAGTAGCCCTTTCAGCTCTCTCAGACTCCCTAGATGTGACATGCCTCCCTGAGTGTCTAGATTAGTTGTACCACTTCAGTGCTATGCCTAGGATCTTTGGACCAAAATGTAATCTCTTTCAAATAAATTGCCCCTTGAAACTTAAGAGAATTCGTGTCATGGGGACTAAATGGGGTGCCAGGTACATTAAATATTATACGGATAGTGCAAGCCCGATTGTCCTGATGGGAGGTCACACTCTTCACAGTCGAAACATGGAAGGGCACCATGCTTCCGTAAATTGGTAATAGGATAGCTTCATTCTTCTGGTCTACTTGTATTACTAGTTCCTTAGAAAACGGTATATCACTTACATTCTTGTAAGCAATCAGCTCACTTGAAGTTCTCACTGGACCTCATCCTTCTGCAGCTGCAGACCCACCACCAGCCAGCCTCCTGGCAGTCTCTTCATTCTTTTGTCGAGCAAGCTCTGCCTGATGCTGTCTCCGCAACTCTTCCTTTGACATCTCCTGGTTGTCTGACCTCAAGGTTGCTCTAGAAGGAAGCACCTCAGTACCATTCAGGACAGGTATAACTCTGGGAGGCTCTTCCTCCTCTTCCTCATTAATTGAGTAAGCAACATCCTTAACCGCCTTGGAGCAGCCTGCGATCAAAACCTCATAGAGGTTTCTCACTAACTATAACAGTAACAACCAGCAATAAAGAAAACTTCTCAGTCCTTGGATTGTTTGTCCGAGTCTGAAGGTTCTGGAAACCAAGCAACACATTGAAAACCATTCCAGGCTTCACCAAACAGTAATTTTTTGAATTTAAGCTTAATCCATATTCACGGAACTCGAGGCCTATCCCTGTTCCAGCTGACTTGGTGGGGTTTGGAAGAAGCTCCAGTGCTTCCTTCTGAACCACCGCTAAAGCAGCATGGTAAGCAGCACCAACGGTATTTCCAGGCTTTAAAGCACCAATTGCAGCATCATGAGCTTTAAGAAGCACCTCATACGCCTTACTCTGTGTTGCAGTAGCATCAATCAAAAATGTTCTCATGACATTTGAGCAATAACTATTATAGCGTGAGCCTGCATGAATGATGACACTCGTGGAATCATAGTACAGATCTTCATCATTGCTGGATGCACTGGGTCTGAGATCAAATTGACCTCCACTCTGAAAGATGGGAGGGTAGCATATATATCAACATTCTCTGCCTTCAGTTTAACCTTGACCCTTGCTGGGTCAAGTATCACCTTTTCTATGTCAACCATCAGGGAAGAATGAGAAACTTTCTCATCAATAACTCGCTCAAGCTTTGGGACCACAATTTTTTATCACTGATGAAGTTAGTTATGAAGCTTTCCTAATGCAGGTAAGCATGTGACATCTTTGACAGCAAACAGTTTGGAGAAACCATTTGTTTCATCAGTAAGCTGTAAGGTCATGCTACCTAGCTTTGCATTCCAAGTCTCAAGAAGCTTCCCTTCAGGTGCCTCCTTCGAAATATATCCAACAACAGGAGACTCTGATTTAGCCTATATATGAATAGCATGTATAATCTCCTCTATCAGGGCTGACCCATCATTATTCTTTGCCTTGACATGTATCACGAGATCAGCTCCAACAGCCTTACAAGCAGACTTTTCTATCAAGCAGAATGGCCTTCTTCTGACTACATAGGAAATGGATCTGCTTTTTCATGAAAATCATAATGGTTTCTGGAAACTCATAACCAAGCAACCAGATAATCAGAGCAGAGATTTTAACATAACGTAGATCTTCAGAAGTAGGTGGTGTCGCAATTGCAACAGCATCTGTAGAACCCCAAATATCAGATTTGTGCTCCCTCCAATGTGTAGAACCCCAAAATCAGCGATTGCTGAAGTTCTCGAGATTAATTGTATAAGCACCAGCTCCAGAGGCTGGTGGTTTTGCACCTCCATTTTGATGGTCAGCCATCATAAGCCACCAAGTGACATTCATGAAAAGAAAGACCTAACAGAGTCCCAACAATCTGAAAACAGATAAGTTGATATAAGATACCAAATTTTAAATCAAAATGCAGTGATAAATATCACAAAAATACGAAGTAAAGAAAATAAAATAAAATTAGAGTAGATGCAATAATCAATTATACACTAGGGATATTCTAACGTCATTCAAGATTTGAGAAGATGAAGAATCCATTTTGTCAAAGTTCTTCGTTTTTGGAACTTCTTACTAGATTTATGCATAATAACCAACGCAGCATAAGCTTAGGTTTTCAGTTGATTTAATTTAAGTATGTGTTACCATGGAATATCATAGTCTAGGTTTGGTACTAACTTATATTTCCATTTTTAGCTCTAAAGGTCAAATAAGCAAATAGGTTCTCATAATTGATCTGGACAGGTACATGAAGCAGTCTAATATACACACACCTATTTAGAATATAAGAGTAAGTTAATAGGTTTCCATATTTGATCTGGGCAATTAATTAATGTGGTCTATTCGACTTCTATTTAGAACACCCTTAAGCTGATTGAAATAAGTCTAAATACATCCTACCATTTCAGAAGATGGCTGGACACAAAATATATCATGAACTTAATGATAAAAATATTTGGGAGGTGATACAGAAGTCAATGCTCCAACATACAAGGGAGTCAAAACAAGTAGCAGATCCTTCTAAAACTGTGTAGTCAAAGGCCTGACAAAAAAATTCTCATATCAGAAGCACTAATCAATGGTTCTGCAAAATTTACAGATGAAAAATCACCATAAGGATTTTACCGATCAAAATCTTAACTTCTGAAAAGCAACACACAAAACTTAAAAATAAAATTAGTTTAACAATTTTCAAATACCTATAATGGTTTCTCAATCTCTAGACATGATCATTAGCCATGGACCACTTGGTTCAACAGAAACATTAACCATAATAAAAATTAAACATTAGACCACAACACCAAATTTCAAAGACTATGGTTCACCTAACCAAGGATTAAAATATTAACTCCGTCTGATACCCGTTGACAGTTGTACTGGTATTAGTGTCAAGATGGTGTGAAACTGGTTGGGACCAGCTAGACTACTACAAGCAGAGATACCAAAAGAGAGGGAGGACTACAACCTATGGCAGCAAAGTGCTACTTGAGAGCAAGGGCAGCAGAGAAGAAGTCAGGCACATCAGTGAAGTGGTAAAGGAAAGAGATAAAAATCAGGGATCGGTGAAAAGAGCAGACATCAATTGGTTTTTAGATCAGTAAAAACCAGTCTATCCATCTGGTACAATAGAGATTTTATTCCTTGCATCCAACAATTATATGGGTACACAATTAGCGCATATGGAAGAAAAGTGAGACATCTTACAATAATAAGAAGTCAAGAACCAGTCTATCCATCTGGTACAATCGAGATTTTATTCCTTTCGTCCAACAATTAGATGGGTACACAATTCGCACTTATAGAAGAAAAGTGAGACATCTTATGATAATAAGAAGTCAAGAAATGCATCAATAAGAGTAATAAAATGCAACTACTTCTAAGTTTAATTTCACAATAAATTTTAGTTCTACCAGAACTTATAGTAAATTAGGATAACATCACATCCAGCAAATAAAGCTATAGTTTAACCAATGGCAATGCCCTAACAGTGCATCCAGTTTTGTGATTAAAAATAAAAAATAGCTCCTAAATTTGGGGATTGATCAGAACTGTTTTTAAAAAAATAGCACCTTATTGTTTCCACCAGGTGCTCTCAGCAAATTTTTAGGGTTTATTTAAATTACCAAAATTTCAACTCATTGCCAACTTCATACTTTCCTCACCTGTACAAGCCACAAGCTTTTTGAGAAAAAGACGGATGTCACCAGCAAATATGTTAATGTATTACAAACACAACATCGACTTGTAAAAACTAATATAGATATAGACCTAACTAAAAAGTGAAAGCATACAAGAAATTGGATCAAAACAACTACTTTGGTGTTAATGTGATAAATTTGATACCAACAATAATACAAGGCAATAGATGAACTAAGAAAATCCATAACAAAATGTTGCAGAAATTAATAGTCGATCTCAAATTACTATAATATCAGCTAAATTGAAAACAAGGGTTAATTATAGATTATCTCTTGTAATTAACTACCTTTAGTATCCCGATCTTATATTTTCAAAAGTTACATTATGATTTTTATATTAAAAATATAGGGATTTAAGACCGAGATGCTATAGTTAACTAATTATAGAAAAAATATATGATGATAATACCAGACATAGCAAACATTGCAAAATCGAAAGCCTCTAAGAATCCACTGAAGCTGCAAAAAATTTCAAAATGTAGGATTCTGTAGCTAGGAACCAAGGAAAAGAAAATAGTTGGAGAAGACGCTAGGTTCATTCAACAGTTCCTTTTTCCCTGGAATGCCAAAAGAAAAACATAATCGACGATTACAGGAAGGATAACGACGGAGAAATTTTGAGGACAATAAAGTAACCGAAAACACAAAAGAAGGATTCACCATCCAGAACTTCTAAACCGAAACCAAATCAGCCGGTAAAATACCTAAAAGCAAATAGAAATCTCCAGAATCGTACGAGTTCTTCCAAGAAATTCAAGGAAGAATAAGTGTTACCTGGTCGAAGCGGCGAAGGCAGAGGCAGAGGGGGGCAACGTGTGATCCAAGGGGTGAAATTAGGATCGTAATGGGGAAAACAAAGAAGGCGGGGCCGGATGCCGAGAGAGGCGGAGGAGAAGAAAGAGGCGAGAGGAGGAGAGGAGGGACCCGCTCCTTGGGCCCTTCGGTCAAGCTGGCGACCGCGTGGATTCATTCGTATGCATGCCGCGAAGGATCAAGTTTCCCGTCCGAGGAAAGTCACTATTAGCCGACTCGTCTACAATCTCCTCGATGGTGTTGTGGATGAACTCGTCGGAGTAGTCGAGCTGCTAGGGCACGAGGCGTCCTCCTAGGTGATCTCCTCGTCCTCGTCGGGTTGCAGCTTCGGCCAAAGCTCCCCTCGTGCCAACAATCAGGGTTTAAGAAATCGAATCTTCGATCAACGCAGAATATTCTGTGGTATTTATAGAATACCATAGAATATGAACAGAATATTTTATCTCGTTATTTTTAAAAAATATTTTTTAAATTATTATTTTAGACTGATGTCCATTTAACATATATATTGATCGAGTCCAATTATCTCATTGTTGATTGGACTGTTACGTATCAAATTATTATTGGAGTGAATATTTTTATTAAAATATATATATAATGTATTTTTTTTTGTTCTTGTTGTTGCATATGAATGATTAGCGAGGGTAAATTTCCTGATTTATGTTAGTGCCTTTACTTTTCTTGTTTTCTATTCTTTTGTTATTTACATAATTACTTATCTTGTTTTTTTTATTTAATTAGTATTTTAGAGGAGAAATCATTATTGACATCTAAGTCAGTCTGACATTGTCTGAACTTGTGGGCACTAGAGTGATTGAGGTAGGTCCAAAGTGGAAATATCGAACTCCCGATGTATCACCTGCACTAAGATTGATGTTAGGGGAAATTTTTTGACTCAATTTCTCTAACTCTCGAGTTAGTCATGTTAGGATCGAGAGCACTAAGAGGGGGGACTACAAGCAGAGATACCAAAAGAGAGGGAGGACTACAACCTATGGCAGCAAAGTGCTACTTGAGAGCAAGGGCAGCAGAGAAGAAGTCAGGCACATCAGTGAAGTGGTAAAGAAAAGAGATAAAAATCAGGGATCGGTGAAAAGAGCAGACATCAATTGGTTTTTAGATCAGTAAAAACCAGTCTATCCATCTGGTACAATCGAGATTTTATTCCTTGCATCCAACAATTATATGGGTACACAATTAGCGCATATGGAAGAAAAGTGAGACATCTTACAATAATAAGAAGTCAAGAACCAGTCTATCCATCTGGTACAATCGAGATTTTATTCCTTTCGTCCAACAATTAGATGGGTACACAATTCGCACTTATAGAAGAAAAGTGAGACATCTTATGATAATAAGAAGTCAAGAAATGCATCAATAAGAGTAATAAAATGCAACTACTTCTAAGTTTAATTTCACAATAAATTTTAGTTCTACCAGAACTTATAGTAAATTAGGATAACATCACATCCAGCAAATAAAGCTATAGTTTAACCAATGGCAATGCCCTAACAGTGCATCCAGTTTTGTGATTAAAAATAAAAAATAGCTCCTAAATTTGGGGATTGATCAGAACTGTTTTTAAAAAAATAGCACCTTATTGTTTCCACCAGGTGCTCTCAGCAAATTTTTAGGGTTTATTTAAATTATCAAAATTTCAACTCATTGCCAACTTCATACCTTCCTCACCTGTACAAGCCACAAGTTTTTTGAGAAAAAGACGGATGTCACCAGCAAATATGTTAATGTATTACAAACACAACATCGACTTGTAAAAACTAATATAGATATAGACCTAACTAAAAAGTGAAAGCATACCCTAGCAAGAAATTGGATCAAAACAACTACTTTGGTGTTAATGTGATAAATTTGATACCAACAATAATACAAGGCAATAGATGAACTAAGAAAATCCATAACAAAATGTTGCAGAAATTAATAGTCGATCTCAAATTACTATAATATCAGCTAAATTGAAAACAAGGGTTAATTATAGATTATCTCTTGTAATTAACTACCTTTAGTATTTCGATCTTATATTTTCAAAAGTTACATTATGATTTTTATACTTGTGAAAGTGAAATATTTAATTTTATTTTTTCTCACATCGTCAATTCTGTTGATAAAAATATCATATGATTTATTATTGAGCACATGCTAACTCTGTCTTATATCACTAAGGATGTACAATATTTTCATCAGCAACAATATGAGAAAAACAGAATTAAATATTTCACCAAATGTGAAAGTGAAATATTTAATTTCGTTTTTTCTCATGTCGTCAATTCTGTTGATAAAAATACCATATGATTTATTATTGAGCACGTGCTAACTCTGTCTCACTTCAGTATATCACTGACGTACAATATTTTCATCAGCAACAATACGAGAAAAACAGAATTAAATATTTCACCTTATAAGTATAGAGATCTAAATATAACTTTTAAAAATATAGGGATTTAAGACCGAGATGCTATAGTTAACTAATTATAGGAAAAATATATGATGATAATACCAGACATAGCAAACATTGCAAAATCGAAAGCCTCTAAGAATCCACTGAAGCTGCAAAAAATTTCAAAATGTAGGATTCTGTAGCTAGGAACCAAGGAAAAGAAAATAGTTGGAGAAGACGCTAGGTTCATTCAACAGTTCCTTTTTCCCTGGAATGCCAAAAGAAAAACATAATCGACGATTACAGGAAGGATAACGACGGAGAAATTTTGAGGACAATAAAGTAACCGAAAACACAAAAGAAGGATTCACCATCCAGAACTTCTAAACCGAAACCAAATCAGCCGGTAAAATACCTAAAAGCAAATAGAAATCTCCAGAATCGTACGAGTTCTTCCAAGAAATTCAAGGAAGAATAAGTGTTACCTGGTCGAAGCGGCGAAGGCAGAGGCAGAGGGGGGCAACGTGTGATCCAAGGGGTGAAATTAGGATCGTAATGGGGAAAACAAAGAAGGCGGGGCCGGATGCCGAGAGAGGCGGAGGAGAAGAAAGAGGCGAGAGGAGGAGAGGAGGGACCCGCTCCTTGGGCCCTTCGGTCAAGCTGGCGACCGCGTGGATTCATTCGTATGCATGCCGCGAAGGATCAAGTTTCCCGTCCGAGGAAAGTCACTATTAGCCGACTCGTCTACAATCTCCTCGATGGTGTTGTGGATGAACTCGTCGGAGTAGTCGAGCTGCTAGGGCACGAGGCGTCCTCCTAGGTGATCTCCTCGTCCTCGTCGGGTTGCAGCTTCGGCCAAAGCTCCCCTCGTGCCAACAATCAGGGTTTAAGAAATCGAATCTTCGATCAACGCAGAATATTCTGTGGTATTTATAGAATACCATAGAATATGAACAGAATATTTTATCTCGTTATTTTTAAAAAATATTTTTTAAATTATTATTTTAGACTGATGTCCATTTAACATATATATTGATCGAGTCCAATTATCTCATTGTTGATTGGACTGTTACGTATCAAATTATTATTGGAGTGAATATTTTTATTAAAATATATATATAATGTATTTTTTTTTGTTCTTGT
>LVTN01000413.1:3611-86337 GCA_001649415.1 Musa itinerans
TGTAAAAGGTGGTTGGTCTTCGCCTATTGAAGGAAGACCGATAGTAGATGCCGGTGGCCTCGATGGAAGAGGAATCAACAAAGTGGATGTAGGTCATGACGACCGAACCACTATAAAATCTGGTTTGCGTTTTCCTTCTTACAATTTACTTTTGTAGCAAATTGCCTTTCCTCCTTACTGTGCTTTTACTACGCCCACGCTTTCAAGTCAAGCATATTTCCGGGATCAGTTTTCAACGTACGAAAGAATTGTTAGAACCGACGTTTTTACCATTGCACTAATTCACCCCCCCCTTAGTGCCGACTCATTCCTAACAATTGATATACTCCGAAATATTTCATTTGCCATTGATATACTCTGAAAATTTTCATACGTCATTGATATGCTCTGGAACATTTCATACGCTATTGATATGCTCTGATTACTCTATATTCCATTTGTTATGAACTAAATATGTTTTGAATGAAATGACATTGCGACTCTGTATTTAATGAGATGGTACCCTTGAATCTCTTGTATTCTGCCTTGCATTATGATACTTTACTTGTTTGAAACTATTCCTTTTGTTCTGGATATGTTTTATCACTTGTTGAGCATTTTAGCTCACTCCGTTGCTATATAAATCTTTCAGGTCAGCTTGTCACTCTCTGAGATGTTTGTATTGGGCTGAGGCGGTGGAGAGCTATTTAGAATTATGGGCAAGTCTTATTGGTGGTTATGTTATTGTTGTATAAACATAGTTTGTATATAATGAAAATATTGTTGACAGGTTTGAATTGATATATCGTGTAAAAGTGTTAAAAGACCTCTCTCGTTTGGAATTTTAGAATGTTAAATTTAGTTTACGATGATATGAATATGTGGTAAATGGTTGGAGTTCTGATTGTATAAATTATTTAGCTTGTGGATTTATAAGTGTCGTTAATATTTTGTTAAGTTGGCTTGGGTTTTCATTAATGTGAATTATCGAGTGATGTGATATATAATTATAAACTGCTCAGGTTTTATGGATGTGAATTTGACTGAATGTTTCTCAGTGTCCTTAAATATTAGTTTGGATCATGGATTGATTTGTGATAGAAAATTTTAATATTATCGATTTAGGGGGGTGTGACAAAGGTGGTAGAGGCGTAGGGCAAAATATGCCTAAGGCATGAGTCAAAGAAACCCGACCGATGCCAAGAGGAATCTGCTACGATGGAGGTGGATGACAAAATATGCCTGAGGCATATGAGTCAAGAAAATTCGGCTCCCGCTCGACCAACGTGTGCTTTTTTGACACTACAAAGGGACAGGTTGGCAATAAGCCTATCGAATAAATTAAACATTGCACTCTGAACCCCTATAATAGGAGCCTCGAAGCACACCTTAGGGAATGAGACAAATAATAGGGAATATATTCACGACCAATAATCATCCAACACATAATCACAACGTGGAAGCTATCATGAAAGGAAAAGATCCAAGTCACCCTCTACCTATCTACCCTCATAGATAACAGTCTAAGGTAGGTCATTCTAGTGCCGCCCATGTGGACAAAATGTCAAAAGGGAAACGTTGGGTGATTATAGGTTGTCCCCTCTAAGGCCGAGTACAAAAGCTAACACTTGACGCTATACTGAGGGCTCTTTTCCCTAGAAAAAACCTTACATACTAAAGATCTCGATTACTAATAGTGTTGGAGGGATCGAATCGAGAAATCTCTTCCGACATCGATCTTAGAGCAATAGCGATAACTTGGGAGATCGACACCTTTACCTCGGAGCCATATCGAAGTATACCTTAGTCACCACTTCAGACATTTCTATGTTCTCGGGTTCGAACCATGTCGGGTCACTGATATCGATAACGAAATCACCATCAATGATAGGGTGTTCGAGTTATACACAGAGATGGAAGTTTATAGTCATGGGATTCATTAGATTCTGCAGGTTGGATTTGGATCGAGTGATTAGGTCAAACCGTGTTGAGAGTGAGTTGATCATAACTTTTCGTTTTTGAAGAAAAGAAAAACTGTCTCACTCATGACCATAATCTTAATTTAACCAAACCTACGTGTGGAACAGGTGGCTTGAATCTGGTGCTGGATCTGTCAGGATGACATTTGAACTTTTTTGTTTTTGTGATTCAAGACATCTATTATAGTAAATGTGATCTACTATAATAGGTAACGGTCGACTCCTTGATTAGCCTCGTAATTAGACCTTAAGACAAAATTAGCCAAGGATTATTCTTCACTTATCGATCCACTAGGAGAGTTTCGGTGGTTAAGTGCTTATTGTATCAGCCTCTCATGTTATGGAAAATCCCTTAATTTCTTGTAACTGTTCACCCAAGGCACAACTCTTATCGGCCAACCATGTCTCGAGTTTCTCCTAAGTAGAGTTGGGTCCCAGTAGACACGGTCCAACAATATGTTGGAAACTCAATTATGCCTCGGACCACATGCACATAAAATAACAAAATACAGTATATATTTGACATACGTGAGCGAGGAATGAGAAAAACTTTCACATCACACTAATGATAAGAATGAACAATTTACAAATTTATGGATTCTTTTTTCTGGTGGACAGTGGCCATTCTGTGCAAGAACAATTATGAGGCAAAACATACATCATTATTAGATTAAGTAGGAACAGGAGAAGCATGAGTTGGACTGCAAGTTTGATGCAAGATGATAACCAGCTAGATTGTGTCCACATGTACAAAACCTTAAAAATATACATATGGACCATACCGGAATGACCAAGCGTAGTAAAACATATACTTCCAATTTCCAAACACTGATCCCATCCAAGCATAGACTCACCCTAGCAATCAAGCACTAATCACTGAGGAATAGCAAGACAGACCAGGAGGCAAAACAATCCAAATAAGCAATATATGAAACTGAGCAAATAGGATAAACTTGCCACTCTGAAGTGCACATGCTTAGAAGAATGTTCGTTTCCAGCCCTCCGGACCAATGCTTAGAAGAGTTCCTTCTTTCTTTTCTGAACGTCCTGCTTCCATTGAGGTTGTTGATAAAATAATTCTTTAGTCATACCGAAAACAGTTTGGAACTCGGCATCAGATAAGTAAACCTACAAAAGTGGAAAGTAAAGCATATAAAGTTGGAATAGAAGAAGCTATACGTATAATTGAATTATCAAAATTTCAAGAACCTCCCATTTTGGAATAAACATAATAATTTAGAAGCAAATAAATTCTGTGACAGAAACCTCTCTTCGTTTATAATCGATTCCTCTGACAGGATTGCTGGACGTGGCTCTCAGCCGCTCGTAACTATATGTACATTCACCACCTGGTTCACCTTTATTTGAATCTTCTGTTGCCTCTGTATCAACAACATTGTTCTCTGAGTGATAACCATCTAGTTCGATGGTTTCCTTTCCTGCAGAAGACTCCAGAAGATTTTCCAACCCCGAGTCCACACTTTGAGTTCTCAAAGGAACTACAAGAGCTAACTCTCATCAGCATTTAAAACAAATGCAAATATTAAGATTAGGATAGGTCTTGTAAGTTGTAATAAAAGACATAATAATCATCTCTGGACACCTTAATTCATTTAAGGAAATAACAATGCCATAAATGGTTAGGATTACACATTGAACGGACTCTTTATGAGAAATAGTAACAGTTCAGACCATCAAGATGGTTGTGTCTGTATTGCATTTTTTCAGATTGAACATTCACCACTTCAGAATCCATGCATACTTCATTTTTCCAAAATTTACTGAGAAATGAATGTTCATATAATTATATCATATCTATAGTCTAGGCATTCACAGCAATAGAACCTTATTGTTAAACCTAGGTAATCCTTGTAATTTATGCCGAGACAGCACTATTTTCCAGTGGAACAAGAAAAAATTACATATCGTAGAAAACATCAAATTATCAGTTCAAGATATTGTACCAGTGACAGCCGCTCTTGGGCCTGGAGAAGGGCTTCTGCTGATTCTTGCGGTAGAAGTATCAGAATCAGCCCTTTTGTGTTCAGCAGTTAAAACGGAAGATAGTGCAGCAACTGCAGCTGCTCGCTGTGACCCTTGTCTTGGACCTGAAGGCTTTGGAACTAAAGTTTTGGTGCTTGAAGTTGGATTGAATGCGGAGGATAGGGCTGCTAAAGCTGATGCTCTTTGAGTGGGTCCATCGTGATTCACATCGTTAGCCTTGTAGTTTGATTGTGGCAAACCGCTCGAAGATGGATTGAATGCGGAAGTGAGGGCAGCTAAAGCTGTAGCCCGTTGAGTGGGTCCACCATGATTCACATTATTAGGCTTGTTGTTTGACTGCGGCAAACTGCTTGAAGATGGATTGAATGCAGAGGAGAGGGCTGCTAAAGCTGATGCTCTTTGTGTTGGTCCATTATGATTCACATTATTAGGCTTGTTAGACTGCAGTAGACCACAATGAGCAAGTTAAATAGTAGCATTAAACTTAGATCACGATTAAGTACTATCAATACAGCCAGTGATTTCTAGAATTTACTTGCAAAAGGGTAGCCTAATACATGGAGTAAAGTGATGGTTTGTTCTGGCAAGAAATTAAGAACCAGTTGGAGGTTGTTTAAGGCTTCCTATGGAAGTCCTCAGCTTGAAATAGAAGAAAATTCTAATGACTGAACTGGCTTTTTTTGAGTCCAAAATGGACCAATTTGGTCAGAAAAAGGCTTGAAGGGTTTAAGACTCTTCTCAGCAGCCGTTTAAGATTAGTCATGAACAAGTGGCAACTCACATCACCTCCATGCGATTTGGTGCCAGCTCTGTGGAGGAAGGCCCGAAGACAGTACGGGAGGCCTAAAAATGAGACAAGAAGAGTCCCGACCCAGTGACATGTGTTTTCCATATAGGCATGAAAATTTTGGTTTATTTTTTTGGTCCAATCACCAAAAGTCAGTCAATATTACCATCAATATGACTCACTTATGTTGGTTGATTACTGTCAATTCCAATTGAGATTTGTGAATTTCCAAAAAAGAAAAATAAAAAGAAAGTAAAAAAGATTGCTGCTGCCATAGGTGGTAGACTGAGAGAAGGAAGAAGAGAAGGGAAGAAGTGGAGGGAGGAAAAGTGGAAAAAAAAACCATGATTGTGAATGTGAAGAAGACATGCTATTTGTAGCCACTCCATCCAACATAGCTGTCACTGTTGCAATGTTCATAGACAAAGAAGCAAACATAGAAGAAAAGCAAAGCAGAGGAGAGACTCTTAGCAATTAAAAACAAATAGGGATGTGACAATCAAGAAGAAAGATGTTGCAATGATGAATCTTGCAAACACTCTCCAAAGAAAGTCCTCAACTATAGCTTCTTGTGCATTAGTCAACACTGCACTTGGATGGTAATTAGAGAGGTACTATGGCTATAAGGGACCCATCATCCAAATTAGAGTTGAAGTTAAGTGTTGAGGGGCCCATCACTCAGTTTAAGTTAAAGGTAAGCATTCTTTAAGATCTCAAGGTACCGAACCCATACCAATCACTGTCCAGACCAGGACATGTTAGAGTCATATTGGCAAACTGATATATGGTATGCCAATACACGTCATGGTACTGCATAGGGCAGTAGGAGAAGGGGAAGAGGAGGTGGAGGAAGAGGAAGAGTACCTAGGCCGATGTTGAACGTCATGAGGGATCGTGAGGGAGGCAGGCAATAGTTCAAAAGAAAGAGGGTTTTTAACTCTAAAAAAACAAAAGAACCTAAACTAGACCAGACCAGACTGCCAAAAAAGGGCTGGACAGCATGCCAATTTGCTGTCGGACTAGGAATACCACTGGTATGGATCGATCTAGGCATTATTTAGAACCATGAAGGAAAATACAGTCTTTTTGTACAATGTGTTCATAATAGTAATCTACTACAAGGAACTCAGTTTCAGATACTGGACTGGTCAGATTGGTACGAGTCCGGTGGGTGTCGATGTACCAAAATATGGCACACTGGCATGTATCATGGTAGCAATAAGGGGCAGCGAGAGAGAGGAGAGGAAAAAGAGGAGAGAGGAAGAGGAGACGGAGTTCAGAAGAAGAAGAAGAAGAAGAATGGCGAGCGAGCAGCAGCATGAGCCAATGACACAAACGGTTGAGGGACTTTATAACCCTAAGATGCTCTATAGCTTATATTAAAAAAAAAGGAATAGAGTGCTTGAAAAAGATGGTCCATGTCCCGGTTCACACTCCGATCGGTAAACACTGATGACTATGAAATAATCAGGGTGAAATAGATTTCCATGAACTACTATAATAACAACATATTAGTATGATAATTATTTTACATAATGAACATATCATAGTTGTTCTATTAGATGAAACTTTTATCCATTATTTTTTATTATTATCATTTATATAGTTCACCTAGATACTTTAATTGGAATTATAAAAGAATTAAATATACTATGGAATATAAACGTTTTAAAAATACTTTAACAACATATTGTCAAATTTACTATTACACAAGGTCCAGTTTTTTTATTTTTTTATTTTTACATCATAAGTCCTTGGTTGATCTTGGATCCTCTAAACAAATTTGACTGAATTTGCCTTCCTTGACTGAAATCGATCATGTGAACGTTTATCTTGGATATTTGGATTTGTTATTTAACAAGGAGAAATGCATAAGGCAATGCTTGTTGAATCCAAGTGGAATGGGTAAAGCAAAGAGCGGTATTGGGAACTTTATTGGTCATGTTGTGTACCTTAGAATAAAAATAAACTTTGTAAGGGAGTTATTGGACTAGCAATACTTAACACATCATATTTTGTGTAGATAGGAAAAGAATTTACAGAAAATTATTGTTATTGGAATGAGGTTGTTGAGAACTTGAGATATCAAGGTTAATAAAAATGAATTGCAAACATAGGAGCTTGGGCTGCCGTCACTGCCCAGCTTCTGTTGGGCATGGGTGTCCCAAATTAGGTGGTCGATGGGGTGCCAAAATGGGAGAGTAGGCAACTTCTTAGGTTCAAAAAGAATTTTATTTTGTAAAATTCAGTATTGCCATGTTATGCAACAGCAAGCACACCGTGACTATTAACCACAAGACACGGCATTAAAATGTGAATCTCTTTGCTAAAG
The DNA here is from genome assembly GCA_001649415.1 of Musa itinerans. Taxonomy (NCBI): domain Eukaryota; kingdom Viridiplantae; phylum Streptophyta; class Magnoliopsida; order Zingiberales; family Musaceae; genus Musa; species Musa itinerans. The sequence goes on from LVTN01000413.1 coordinate 10,693, forward strand.
ACGATCTAAATGACAACATAAAAAACAGAACATACTGATGTGTGCCAACTTCATGCAGATGTTAAACCTGACATTGCCAATGTATTATTAGCACAAGGTAATATGTGGCATGCGCTGCAGTGATCAAGGAACAGTATGGACTGTAGACAACCACCATGTCAAGTCCAGGTAGCTAAACTCTTACTCTATATCATAACTAGGGTACAATAGTTAACAAACAACTACTTACATATTAAGCATTTGCATGTAAGATAGTATCAAATAAAGAGCTTTAGCTGAACCTCTGAAGTATCAAATAAAGAGCTAAGATAGTATTTGCATGAATTGGTAGAGACAAGTCCTATGACTAAAATAAAACATGGGGTTTTACACTTTCCTCAAGTACAAAACTTGTTTAAATTTACCTCTGAAGCATGCATCACTGAACCAAAAAGAAGTGAAAGTTTCTTCTGGAAAGAATTTCCTTGAGCCTATTTTACATCAGAAGCATTGTTTAGAACTTCAAATGTACTAGTCCCAAGAACAAGCGTAAAAATCAAAATGCATGAACCAAATAAACAGGGGATTTATTGTGACATAAAAAATTACTTATATGATATATAAGCTAGTAGATTCTGATACATTTTTAGTTGTCTGTAACACATTCAGATTTGCAACATGAACGGCCAAAATTATCACATGTTAATTGCAGATAAATTGAAGCTACTGTTCATGTGATGGAGTAATGTATAGTTAACAACAAGCCAAGTCGCGAGAAAAGCTTCGACAATAAATAGAATGTAAATTCTTGCATATGTTTATTCCAGAAATGGAAAATTATACTTGTAATCCTTGCACTTTGGAGCTCAGTCTCTAAACTTCAATTTTTGCCAAACAACTCCCTACATTTCAATTGATGTTTTAGTTAACTTATGTTCACATTAAAACAACTTGCTAAACTCTTGTAAATGTCAGCACTCATGTCTGATGAGTTGATATAAAAACTAAAGATAAGGGGCACACATACTTAACTCACCCTGACTTACCAATCAGTACACACACATTTGAAAAAATCATTCACCGACATTCATCATTTATGCCAGATTGACAAGTCAAAATGGCCAGACCAACTTTTAGGTAAGGCTTATATATGGAAGCTGATAGTAGGACTTAATTGAAATATTAATTATGTTTAAGTGCCTATATGAAACTTTCCATATGTTCAAGGACTAGTGTCCAAAGGGCAACCATGACTATTAATTCAAGAAATTCCAAGTCATGGTATAGTTTTCAATCTGTGTATGCATGTGTTTATTAGAAATCCTTTTGGTATTGAGATGACATACATGATCAACAGGGAGAGCACACCGCAGATTATTGATTATAGAGATGATTTAGAATATCAGAACAGGGTCAACACACAACAGACTATTCTAGTGAACCTGGGAGTGGGGACAGTAAACAATTGTAAATGGAGGTGAGAGTGGATGAATATGACCTACGTAATTTCATTCATTACTAAAGAACAATCTTTAATAACCAACCAATAATATTGCAAATCATAATGCATAAAACTCAAAAGTACAAAAGAATATCAATATGTAATACAAAACTGGTTACATGACAACATTTAACAAATAATTGGACCCTCTTGTGATGAAGGACAAGTTAGCATAGGTTCCTAACAAAGCCTAATTTTGGTCTATAGAAGTCTTATTTGTATATGTTAAATATCCTAGTGATAACTTGTTTCGATTTTCAAAGGAAAATTCTCAAAATATTAATAAATATAAAAAATTCATTCAATATTAGAATCTGTATAAAGCAAATCATAGTAGCGTAAGATGTAATGTCATATGGAAACATTCATTGTACCACTAAATAAGGTTTTAAATTTCGTACTGTACTAGTGTACCGAGTTTTGCTCGGTACGGTACGGTATGGCATACTAAGCGGTACACCCTTCTTTTAAGAAGAAACCATCTCACATGCGGGCGAGGATGGTTTCTTCTTAAAAGAAGAAGAAACCATCACCCCCTTTCCATCTCGAGAGGTGGAAAGGGGGTGATGGCGGAGTAGGTGAGGATGCGACGGGTCGCCTCTGTCCCTAGCTCGAACTCATCGCCTGCGAGGCACTCCACAATACTCCCACGGCAGCCAGATCCGGTGGGGATCTAGCCTAGGGTGAGCTCATCTCTTGCTCCCCCGCCGTTGCCACCCTTAGCGACTATGATGAAGAAGACCAAGATAACGACCAGAGCTAGAAAGGGAAGCAGCAGTCCAACCTGGACCAGGATCCCTTCCTTCGCCGACGACCGCGACCTCCTTGATCACAGTGGCCACAATCCCTCCACCCCTACAGCGTTTCGCCTGACGGAGCGAGGACCCATCCCTTACAGTGTTCCGCCCGACGAAGTGAGGACCCTCCCCCTACCGCGTTCCGCCTAGCGGAGTGCTTCTTCGTGTCTTGCCACGTACAACTCTCTTTTTCATCATGCCTTCTCCGTCCAACGAGCGTCGCAGCCTCATCTTCCTTGCCATCATGCTCCTCGTCCTATCCGCCAACTGATACCGCCCGGTAATGGGCAATCCATGTGCCGGTCAGCTGGCAAACTGATACGTACCACCTATACCAGGCGGTACGATTTGAGATTCGAATCCCTGCCACTAAATGATGTTATCAAAATCAAGGTATACAATACCGTACCGTACCGGTGTTTCGAGGTTGGCTCGGTACGGTATGGTACCATGTACTGCTCGGTACACCAGGGCATACCGAGCAGTACACCAAGGCGTACCGAGTGATTTTAAATATTTCTTCCTCTCACTGTAGCAGTGCTATAGTGTATTACTATAGCACTATAGCACGTTCCGTCCGGTAGCGGACGATCCGCGTATCGGTATGCCGTCGGACCGATACGTACCACCCGTACCAGACGGTACTATTCGAAATTGCATACCATGATCAAAATAGTAGTAGAGCTAGAGATTAAAAGATTATAAGACTTTTTAAAATAAAGGGCCAAGATTGCTGTTGGTTTCGTTTCTTTTGCCACTTTCTTTTTTAATTTTGAAACAAGAGAGGTACTCCATCACATAGAGGGTGAGAAAATAGAAATTTATCTTGTTAATGATTCAGTTTTCACATCATTACAGTTTTATTGTGAAAAATCTTCAATGTTTCTTAATCTATGTTACATTCTTTTTCATCTTCTAGATAACTAAATATATTGTAATACTTTATAAGAACTAATGCATATTAATTATCATTGCAAAGATTTTATGAACAATCATAGCACATTGAATATTGCAGTGATATGGAAGAATAGGTTCCAAGATTTTTCATCATATGCCAATCAAGGATTTTAATTTCGAATAATGCCGCTCGTACCAGACAATATGTACTGGTACCGTCGATTGGGGCTATTTTCGCCCCGTTACCACCCTAAATCGGTCGTCACTGCCCACTATCGAGTGGTATTAGCCGAGGGAGAAAAAAGAAGAGGGAGAAGAAGCGAACCTGGAGATCTGACGCCGCTCTCCCTCCTTGTTCGAGGCGATAAGGCCTCGGCATCATCGGCGACTTCTCCTCATCCCTGCGGGGAGAAGAATCCGCGGCGACGTTGTGGGGAGAAAAAACCGAGCGTCGTCGAGGTGGCGTTTCTTCTCCCCATGCAGGTAGAAGAAACGAGGCGACGACATCGCCTCGTCGCCCTTTTTTTGCGCGGGGAGAAGGAAACAGTTTCTTCTCCCCACCTTCTCCTCGTGCGGGCAGAAAAGAGGCGATGTCACCTAATTTTTCTGCTCCCGTGGGGAGAAGAAAAGAGGCGATATTTTTCTTCTCCCCACACGCCAAAAAGGGCGACGAGGCAATCGCCCTTTTTTTTACTCTTATATATATATATATATATATATATATATATACCGAGCAGTATACTGAAATGTATCGCTCGGTATACAATATCGTACGGTACCAAGCGAATCTCGAAACTTTGGTACGGTATGAAATTTCAATCCTTGATGCCAACAATAAAAAGCTCTCTGTAGGATGTTAATTCTTGTAATGTTTAGGTACTTTTGTAGCATCTTTCACCAATCAATAAAATATCTAGGTACTCTTGACATCTTTAGCACTCATCCAAAAATCTACCCTCCAATAAAATCTAATGCTCAAATATGTGATTGCAATTTCAATAAATTTTCATAAGTATGTTTACTTTTGGACGCTTCTATTCTAATTTTATGCCATCAGTATGTCAGTCATTTCACTGCATATGAAGCAATATTTCATAAGAACAGACATAGTAATGCTCAGAGCCATTAGAACTTACAATTGCCTTTGCACTATTCCAAGAGAAGTATGTCGTGAAGAAACATGGTTCATAACCTTCTATGACTACATAAATCGGCACATCAGAGGAGAAACCTTCTAGTGATACTGCACGGTCAATGTATTTCTGAAAAAGAAAAGACAAATAGTGAGATAGTTCAAAAAAAATATTCACGGAAAGAAGGAAAATTCAGTGGTTGTACCTGTCCAATATGAAATGCCTTTTGTTTCTCCTTGGAATCCACATACTGACCAACCCAAACAAAGACCTCAGAATGGGTGTCAAGTATCAACATGTCCTCAGTCAGTAAATCATCTTGAGAAAAATTGAAAACTTCAGTGAACTACAAGAGAGATGGAGAATCTATAAATAATATGAGCAATTGAGAAGTAAAGAGTTCGAAACATCAAATGTTCATTGACTGCAGGATAAGTTGCATACCTCAAGGTTTCCTGGAGAATCATCATATGAACAATATGAAGACATCAGATTCAGCAATGAAGATGTAGATCCACATGCATATGATTATATCAAAAGCAACACAAGGGAAAACAAAATAGGCTTCACTTAGAAAATGAGACCCAACCTTTAACATATGAGATGGTGTAGAGGTGAGGATCACTAACAATATCTTGAATGACCTTTTTGCTAGTATAGCTTTGTTTTCCACCAAGAGCAAACCAGAAAGCCGAGCTCTCCGTTCCCTCCTTGGTGTGCTTCAGTGCAACACCCGGCTGTTGAAAAAATAGATAATTAGTTATAAGAAAATTCCAAAAATTACTATTTAACCCCCAAAGTCAGTGATTTCATATTTCTCCATCAAAATTTAAGTTTAGCATATATTTATAAATAAACAAATCCCTGAAAACCTAAAATCTTGCACAAAAATCCTCATAGTTAATCTCTTGAGTTTAACTGGAAACTGTAACTACCATCATTAAAAACACGTTATGTTGGTAAGAATATTTTAGCTATTTTAGGCATTTTATATTTTGTTATACTTTTTTAACTCAAGCTAGTTGTTGTTCACTACAACTAAAAGTAGCCAACGTGAATTTTATTGGATGGGTGTAAATGGGAGGAGTACCGGATGGACAACAAGAGTAGTACCAGATGGACCAGTGGTAGTGGGTGGCACGAGGGAGACGAACACAAAGAAATCGTGTGAGAAGCGAGAGAAAGAGAGGAGGCTGGAGGTAAGTGGATAAACCTAATTAAAAAGACAATAAAATAGACTAGCAGTAAGGTATTCACTGGTTCAAATGAAATAGCAATGTTTGGTGAGAACCTGTAAATTATATATCATAAGCAAATAATTTCCATACATGTACAACAAAATATTAACACAAAACACATGAGAGATACACCAAAAAATTTAACAACAATTAACGGGTTCTATTTAAAATTTATTTCCACTGCCAATTACAGTCTCACTGATGAAAGAACAATGATTACTCAAAACTCAAAAGGACAAGTATATACCGTTAAGTAATAGCTCAAACAAACTTTAGAAAAGGTGATTTTCTTAAGCAGTTAGTAAGCTTTCTAATCTCATTAAATACTGCCCATACTGCATGGAACTACCATTACAATAAGGGACCAGAGTTCTAAGCAGCCTTTGTTGGCCACAAGATTTCAGTAAGCTTATATGGTTGAACCAGTCCAAACAAACAAGTCATAAGGCTCCTGTTTACTTAACTGTGTATTTAAGTAGGCCAGAAATGCCAACCAGTTCATTTATGAGCTTCAAAACAGCCCTCCAAACTTTGAAGTTGAACTCAACTGTGGCATGGAAGAGAAGAGGAAGTGGAAGAAGAGTGGTAAGACCCCAGAAGGAGGCAAAGAAGAGCAACCTATGAAGAATTTCTTCCTTATTTCCTTCCTCTATATTCTTTTGTTTTCTTATCAGTTGGTAAACTACTGTACACTGACCATACTGATGTATCATCCTAGTCCACTGACCAGTCAACACGCTGTAAGTTCATCATGTGTTCTCCAGCGTCAGACTTGACCGTAGCTTCAGAACTTTTCCATCTTAATTCAAGACCATATTATCACCAATATTGAGCTGCAAAGTTGTTCAGTAGTAATAACACAATCCACTAATCCTCAGAGCCCTATTCACCAACTCTTTCAATTTTCCATGATTCTATAACACCTATTTGTACATAAAAGTGAAAGACTAATGTAATGTAATCAAATGTCCATCAGAGCTAAGAGGAATTTCAAAGAAGAAGCAGTTCCTGATATCGATAAAAAATTAAAGGTGAAACATACTATATGGCTACCAATAGTTTTTGAAAACCTCACTCCTTGTAGAAAGGATACCAGCCTGCAAAAACAGTGCTTAAAATACACTGAACAAGGTCCAGACGGAAATAAACATTTGAAAAATAATGAGGAGAAGAAGATTTCAAACTGGTCAATAAATGAATGAACTTTCATCTGTGAATGAAAGCTTTGATCAATAATATAATAACGGGAAATTCAAGAGATTCACAAAGTGGCACTAAGAAAAGCAAGGCAGTGAATTTAGATATTATACCTTCAAAAATTCTGCGACTCTTGCAGCCCATTGCTGTTGTTGAGTAGTACTTGAGTTTCCATGCCAACCAAATAGAGAACTCCCAGATTGCAAAAGAAAACAATCGTTGGAGCTTAAAGATGCTGCCACCTAATGCCAAGAAAGCATAAGTTGATATAACTTTAGACTGCTAGAGGGCCCCACCTATATTAAAAGATAATTGAAAAGATAGGATGTTTATAATAATTTTGGAGACAGTACTTGTATATCAATTTTATTTTACATAATAACAATAGTATTCTAATCTAGTGAAGATTAAACAGCCAGCTGTCTGCACTACTTATATCCTTATCCGACTATATTCCAGGAAAAGTCACATACAGGGGAAATTCATTCATATTACATTTCGGTACATTGACACCTTATGCTAATTACACATTAAGTTAGAGGTATCAGGGCAATTTGATTAGCTGATTACATATATTTATAGCCACTCTACATCATTGAAAGAGTTGCTATTTTATGTTATTAAATATTTGTATTTTATTGAAGACAATTAACAAATAATGCATACTACTTGGCCATCCAAGGGTGAGCAAAAAAATTCATAATTAAGATTGGCTACTTTGCATGGAGAACTGCAGTGTTAAAGCCAAATAAAGGTTTCTTCCTGTGACATATCTCATGTAGGATACCTTATTAGATCTGATGTAAGACAACCTAATTACAGTTTAACATTAGCACAGAATGCAATTTAAAATCTAAGAAAACTGTAATTTAGATTTGTAACCTAACATAGTGTGACCAAGAACAAGTAGTTCTAATACTTTCACATAGGCTTTACATTGTGAACAGAATCAAATTGACCCTGCAAACAAACCTATTAGACGACAGCAAAAATACCAAAAATAGGAACAGAAGTTGTAAAGAGAAGATACAAGCAAATCCCTCATGGGGTTGCAACCATTGACAACAGCAACTTGAATGAGGGAAAGCCACCTCACTTTGCCGGTCATGCGCCTTGGGCAGCGCAAGGTTCTTTCCAAGGTGCAGCCCCTCATGGCATAGATCAGTGATTTAAAAAGGCGCTCGGGCACTCGCCTAGGCGCTCGAGCAAGGCGAGGCCCGAGCGCCTCGCTTCATTTCCAGGCGGCTCGCTTCAAAGAGGCGCCGCTTGAGCGCTCGCCCAAGCCCAGGCGCCAGATGCTTCGGGCGAGCGCCTGGGTTAAACCAGGCGACCGAACCAGTGTTTGAGGTTTGGTTCGATCTCCGGTGCTTTAGTTGGTTCAATCAAACCAACTAAAGCACCGATATCAGCGGGACTTCCCCAACCCTAACCCTGCTCGACGTTCATGCTACTGCCGCTGCTGCTGTCACCGCTCTCGTTGCCACTCCCACTGTCGCCGCTCCCGCTCCCGCTACCATTGCTACCATTGCCACTGTCTCCGCTCGCCGCTTCCGCTCCCGCTGCTGCTGTCATTGCTCGCTACTGCCGTTGCCACTGTCTTCGCTCGCCGCTTCCATTCCCGCTCCCGCTGCTGCCGGTGCCACTGTTGCCGCTTGCCACTCCCACTGTCGCTGCCGCTGCCACTGTCGTCGCTCGCAGCTGCCGCTCCCGCTCTTCTCAGTCAACACCCTCGGTCTTCCGACTCTTCCCTTATACTCTTCTCCTCTTTCGATAGTATACTATTAAATACAGTATACTGTTAATAGTATACTATATACTATTAACTGTATATTAGTAATAGTATTTATATTTATTAGATTAATTTAATAGCATATTTTTATTTAAAAATTTAAATAATTATATTTATTAATTATATTATATATTTTTATATTTTAGCGTCTCACTTCGCTTGGGCGAGCGCCTAGCGCCTCGGGCGTTTTTGGACCTTGGCGCCTTTTGACGCCTAACGCTTTTTAAATCACTGGTATAGATCAACATAGGCAACCAAGAGGCTGCCTTGTCTTGCCAAACCGGCCTCTAATACCAGCACTGATGTCTTTGTGGATATGTATCTTTGCAGTTTACACAAGTCTGACTAATTAACTGGGTCTATATCATCTTAGCTTAGACGAAAAGCCACTATACTTGTTCAACAAGAAAGAAAAGTCCAACAAATGCTTTCTATAATGAAGCAGCCAAACACTCAAGTGAAACCTAGACGGACTCAGGAGAAGAACATGCAGGCATATGGTTAGGCTAGGGTTCCTCTTTTATAGAGCAAAGGGGGGCCAACCAGCCCTAAAAGCAAAACCAGCGTTGGCCAGCCTTTGGATATCTGTCCAAAACATTCTTTGCAGATTGGCTGGTTCAAGAGCATACAGAGGAGCAGGTGGGTAGGGTAGGAAGGTATGCTATTAAATTATATTGGAATCTCTTTTGGGTATTTAAGCTGCAATAGTTATGTTAAGTAGGCCATATTAAATTTTAAGATTATAGCACCTTAAGCACTTCAATGAAGCAATGAAAGAATTTCTTTAACCATTTATCTCTCTTCTCCCCCTCTCTTTCTCTCTTCTTATTTTCTCTTTCTATCTCACAATTCTTCCTTAAAGATTACAACAACAACAACAAAACCATAGGTCCCAACTATTTGAGGTCGACTACATGAATCTTTTTTCACCATTGAGACATGATAAAAACCATAGCATTAGTTAGAACTTAGAAACCTATTTAGCATAGGTCTCCATCAATGTACAAGCCTTAAGATCGTTACCTGCCATCATTGAAGAGGAGAAAACCTATTTTGATAAAGATGGACAAAAGGAATATAAATCAACTAAAGAGGACAAGGAAGATAATAAGTTAGAGAATGACGATGTTGATTATGAGGAACATTGAATTTGAAGTAAAAAAACTTCACTATTTTAGAATTTTTATTATAAAAAGATGGATAATGTAATTTTGGTACTTTACATAATTTCAATTTGATTTATCATTTTTATTTTTATGACCATATTTATCAATCATAAAATACATTTTCTAAATTTTAATATTTAGAGCGCCTCGCTTCGTTCGAGCGAGTGCCTAACATCTCAAGTATTTTGCAACCTTGGCACCTAAAGCTTTTAAAAACAATGCCACTAATATTAATCATTTCAACTCTTTTAACTATCGTCTCCATAGGTCTCCTAAGCACATGCCCATACCTAATTTTATCCTCTATCTAACCAATACCTAGTTGTTTGCGAATAAAGATTTTTTTCCTATCTTTTCCTAATAACTTCATAGTTCATACATCCATCTCAACAATACAAACGTTTTATATATGTTGTTTTCTAACTGTCCAACAATTAGATACATGAAGTATTATTAGTCTAACAACTGTCTTATAAAATTTTTCTTTTAATATTAAAGGTATTCGATAATAAAAGACTCTGAATGCCTCTCATCATTTTAATCATCCTGTTTTACTTTGTGAATAATATCTTCATTAATCTCTTCATTTTGTTTAATAATTGATCCAAGATACATAAATCTTTTACGTAAAGAAACTTCTTATCCATTCAATTTAATTATGTTCTCCTGTCTATTTCTAGTATTACTAAAATTACATCTCATATATTTAGTTTAGTCCTACTTAATCTCAAACCTTTAGTTTCTAAGGATTGCCTCCATAACTCAAATTTATAAGGATTGCATCTCATACATTCCCTTGAAGATTACTACTATCCTTAAAATAGGGTGCACTCAGTGGGAGGTGATACATTCTTTTAGACATCAAACCTTTTTCTTTTACTAGAAAATATCAAATCTCTTTGTTTTTCTCACTGCCATGTTGCTTTTCAAATAAGAGAAGGGTCTTTAGGGCTAATAGATAATTTTGAATCCAGTGATTCAACCATTACAAAAAAAATTTAAGAACCGATCATATAATATATGATGTCAAAGATTTGAGAACGAATCAAAGAAGATTTATCTCAAATAGCATATCAAACTTGATGAACACAAAAAATGAGAAAAAAGAAGAGTGGAAAAAAGGGAAAGACAAGGAAGAAAGATGCTGATTAGAATTTGGTGTAGACTGTAGATGCCTTCATCAAAGATCAAATGCTCCCACAAAATCTTGAAATGACATATCATATATGTACAACCAAAAAATATAAATGCATATCAAAAGATAAAGAAATTACAACAAGATGTGGGCAACCCTCACATGCAGGGCAGACCAAAATCAATGCAAGTACATTAATTTCTCAGATTGGATAAAATCTTGACTTCATCATGGTAGCACTAGAAAGGATCATTCCACAAACTCCTAAAAATTGCCTTGTCAATCCACGAACTATCAAAGAATGTCTATCGTGCTAGCAAGTTTGTTGGTCTCCATTGATACTTGTGTGTACTAGTTAAGGGCAGCAACATTGAAAACCAGGATAATGGGCACATCAAAATAACAAAAATCAAGAAGATTATCATTATTTCCTATGTTATCAAGGACACAAAACATCCCAAATTTACTTTGGCTCAATTTCCTGGAAGTTCCAAGTGGGGACCTTCCTACTAAAGTATACCATAAGCAGGTCCCCTTTTTGCAAAATGCAAACTCTCTCTCTCTCTCTCTCTCTGTTATTGATCAACTGTAGCATTATATTGCTCAGTGGGTATGCAACCGGCTTAAAACTTCCCTCTGTAGCCTATGAAGATGGTATTGCTGTGTATGTACTCAATTAAAGGCAGCAACATTGAAAACCAGGACATGGGCACATCAAAATAACAAAAAATCAAGAAGATTAGTATTACTTCTTATGATTGTCTTAGAAACGAAACAGCCCAAATTTACTTCAGCTCAATTTCCTGGAAGTTCCGAGTGGGAATCTCACTACGATAGTATACCATAAGCAGGTCCCCTTTTTGCAAACCCTCACTCTGATATTGGTCAACTATAGCTTTATACTATTCGATGGATATGCAGCACGCTAAAACCTTCCCTGTGTAGCTTATGAAGATGGTATCATAATAATCTGCAAGAACAATAGTCCTGCTGAGTTAAGGGACTGTGTTTCACTTTCATTCAAGGAAATGGACAATTAGGATATCCATCATCCATACCACAAATGTAGAGTTTCCTTTTAACCTATTCTTGAAATTGTTACAGGTCAACTCTATTTTGGATCAAATACCATTGAGAATGTTTTTCACCAGCTAACCATCTAAGTTGATCTATTGGTTAATTTAGTCTAGCCATTTGTGCTAGAATTGTTACAAGTTACAACTACTAACTTAAAGTTGGTTTAATTTACTAATTAGACTAGTACATACTGAAAAATATTTATTGGGTCAAAAAATCACTAGTAATGAACCATATCACTTGGTATCCCCTTGCTATACCATTGCTTTATTTTTTTTTTCATCATCCTTTCATTGTTATCAGGTGGTACAGATCGGTAAATTGCTTGTTATTTTATTACCATACTGGTTTGACAATTTGTTGAAATTGGTATCAGACATGCATTAAAGTCTTGCTCTGACTAACCTTAATAGACAAAAGACTGTCCTGTAACTAAAGCAATTTTTTACTGGTTCATTTGGGAAAAAAGCTGCATGATATACAAAATGCACGGCAAAAGAAACTACCCATTGTATCAGAAATAATCTGCTTATGTTTTATATCATACAAAAAGTTCAAGTCAAAGCTTGCAAGACTATACTAAAACTCTTTGTAGTTATATCCAGCATTTCATTTCTTAGTCAAAGTTGGCAAGCTCCCAGAAAGCATGAAATGCATTAGCAGAAATGCTTTGAAATTTTGCTTCAAAAATCTGTGGATACAAAGGTCAATCTAAAAGTACTTCAAGAGTGATGAGAAATAATTTTTTTAATTCTATATGCAAATATTACAGCAACTTGCTTTTTATTAAGAATAGTTGTCAAGATATCCAGACTGGACAAAAGTGACAAAATAATTTACAAACAAAGCCCTTAAAAAGGTCAATGTGAAAGTACTTCAAGAGTTTTTTTTCCCAGACAATACGAACTTATGAAGCACAATTGGAAGAGCCTAGTGCATGTCACTGCATTTAGCAGCTCCATCTATTTTTGGGGATGTGTCCAATCACAATTTCCCGGCTAATACAGACCAAGGGACTAGACATTGACCTCAGGCCTATAATTCTACCATATTTGTTAATAGTTACTATCATAATTTATGTTTAAGAAGAATAGAAGTGGTGGTCAAATCACAAGGCTCTGGCAAGTGCAGGCTTTGCAGGGATTAGTCTATGCAGCCTTACCTTGCAAGAAAATAAGCTATTTTTGGTGGTAGAACCCATGACAGCCACATCACAAAGAATCAACCCTATGGTGTTGCTTAAACTCACCCTCTATTTCATGTCTAAGAGGCATCCAACACAAAATTCTGCAGCAACATACATCCTTGTACATAGATTTTCTATCCTACAAAAAATTATTCTATCTATAAATTGAGCTATAATGATTCTATTTTGGCCACTCATTTTTCCATAAAATCTATAAAATGGTATTTCACTTTCCACGTTATGCATGTGGAGATTTAGGAAAAGCAAGTATCTGTTAATGTTTTAAGAGCAGATAACAATTTAAAAATGTTGTATATTCAAAGATAAATGTAAGAAATCAGATATTAACTGGAAAACAAATGAAAGAAAGGAATTCACATAAGCGTACCGCATCAACTTGAACTGCTTTGTTGTTATGGACTGATGTACCAGATACTTGAATTAGTGCAATGCTATCTGAGGTATAAGTTTCATCATTCAGGTTCTTGTCGGCTAGAAACTTTTTGTATCCAGAGCTGATTCCACCCTAGGCAAGAAAAGTCAAATTCAACAAGACAAATAAATCCACCTATTCAAACAATGTAACAATAATATTATAAATTATACCTCACTAGTTAAAAAATCTTGTTGTACTTTTGTTGTAACACAAGGGAAGCAACAGACAATGAAATAATACCTTCAGGACAACCATAGGCTGAAAGAGTGCAATAAACTGTGGTGGCTCTTTGCCTTGAAAGACACAGCCCTGCATGAGCAATCAACTCAGAAAGCCGCTTCTTCTCTCTCACATGCAGAGGTACAAGCAAGTTAACAAAGTACCTGCACAGGTCTTCCTTTCAAGGAGTTCCAGATTGTATTACACAACCGAGTAGACATTACACGATCATCCTGGAAGAAAGAAATATTATGTGGACATTTCAAGTTTTGGATAAATAAAATCAAGTCAGCTAGATCAACTCTATTTTATGGAACCAAAAGTACAAAGACAGATCATCAAATAAAGAGAAAAATGAGCCCAAAGATCTATAAGAATCTACAGTGTTTGTGTTGCAGACCTGATCAAAGAGACAAAAAAAAGGAAAAGCAGTCCCATTAAATCCTGCAATTAGATCCATAAAACTCACGGGCAGGTTTGGATATTAAGTCAGATGATGAATATTAGGTATCCCATTCTAAAGTTATCATTAGGATGCTACAAAAGAACGTGATAGTGAAAAGGCTTAGTTGGATCTAGAAAGCTCAGGAGGTATAAAAGAAGTAAATTAGGTGCCAAACACGAGTTGTAACATCACACACTAAAAAGTAGGATATTGATCCAGAAGTTCAAACTTCCAAGCAATTCTCTTAAACAGAAGTTTTAAATATGACAATAAATACTTAGAAAGGGTTTCAGAAGAAAAAAGACTTTTCAATCAAAAAATAATTCCTTAAGGTAATATCAAAGAAAAAAGTTCAATGCTTTCAGTTAGAAGAACTTGATTATTATGGACTTTCAATTGTGGACACCCCAACAGCATTGGATAATAGATGCCATCATATTTTACGCTATTTTAATAAAAGCCAAGATCAGTATGTCTTAGTCTTGAAAGTTAAACATGAAGTCAAAAAAATACCATGTAAAGATGTTACAGAAAGAAGCAACTTTTGGTGGTTTAAATGGATGCATGAATAGTGGAGTGATTTGCATCTAAAATATTAGATGATAACATATGGAAAGAAATTTCAAAACACACTTTAGCAAGTGGGTTTTTCATCAAAACATTGTGTTGCACTTGTTGCTGTATTAGTCAATTTCTAAGCAGTGAACAAACTGAAAATACTTCTTTCAAAACTAAATGCAACCTATATGAACTAAACAGAAAAGCACCAACATAGCCTTTTTTTCTCCTTATCATATCCAACATCTTCTTGTGAGTTGTGCAACATATAGGTATAGCTAGTGATGTTAATTACAAATAATTCATTTGACCATATTGATCCATGTTAGATGGTTATATTGTGCCAGAATGTTGATACAATAGCAAGGTTCGCAATTTCATACCGTACCGAAGTATCGAGCTCAGCTCGATACGGTATGAGTATATCGAGCGGTACGTTCTGGCATACAGCTCGGTATATATTATAATAATAATAATAATAATAATAATAATAATAATAAAGTTCAAAAATAAAAAAGGACGACGTCGTCGAGGCGACGTTGCCGAGGCTTCTTCTCCCCGTGCGGATAAGGAGAAGTCGCCAATAACACCAAGGCCTCGTCGCCTCAAACGAGGAGGAGGCGACATCTCATCTGATACATCCAACGAGGGAGGACGGTGACGGATCGGGATCGTCTAGGGAGAGCGACACCGGATCTCCAGGTTCTCCCTTATCTTCTCTCTTCTTCTCCCTCTTCTTCCTTCTCCCTCAACTAATACCGCCCTGTAGCGGGCGACGACGGTTGAAATCGACCGTCATTGACCGATTTCATGTGGTAACGGGGCGGAAATAACCCCAATCGACGATACCAACCGATAGCAGGTGGTCCGCGTACCGGTCGACTGGCGAACCTTGTACAATAGTACCCTTGTACAATAGAACCCCTAGTTAAATTAAATTTATTGTCATGATACTTCTAATATATATGAATATATATATATATATATATATCAATTAGTTTTTATTTTTAACTTTTTTTTATGGGTTGATTGGGCTTCATATACAACCATATAGTAAAAGATGAACTCTTCTTTTGTTCTCTCTTTATCTCTCCACTCTCTTTCAGTTATTCCTATTTATGCACAAACATGATATCATCAAGCATTTGTTGTGCTGTTAAGGCACAAACATGATGTCATGTAGATGCTAGTTGCCGACAAGCAAGTGGAAATGCCAAAGATCAAATTCTTAAATTAGCTATAAATTTGATACATTTGTAAATTGTAATATTGGCTTATGTAATGGACTTGCATTTTTAGGAAGAGGGGTGGTAGCAACCAATTATCTACCAAGGTGATGGACGATAATGATCTGTAAGCTCATATACTATGCTAGTGTGATTGAGAGTATAAGATATTATAAACTAGCTCTGATTAGACTACTATCTAATTGGAATGAGATGACCAAAGTGAAAAGAGCCTTCCCTTAATGGACCATACAGAACTGTGATACCAAAGAATAATATTGGTCTGGTGCTGTATGGACCAAAGAGAAAGAAAAGAGGTGGGGAGGAGAAGGGCAGCAGGAAAAGGAGGCGAAGAAGAAGCTGATGAATATGAGGAGACGACAATGTGTACCAGAGGGAGCAGTAGTAGTGACATGAGGAGGCGATGGCCGTAATAGGATGAGGATGCACTCGAGGCAGAGGGAAGAGAGAGAGAGAGAAAGAGAAAGATAAGGGGAACAACTATTTAAAGTTGTCAACTATTGTTTCCAGCGACTAATTTTAAAAAATAAAAACTTTACTTGTTTTGAATTGGGCTGATCCATGTCCCAGTCTCTTGTCAAATCAATAAACATCAGGCTGTACCGGCGATATATTCAGTATCTAAAACCTTTTCAAATAAAATAGTGGATGGAAACTAACAGGCTAGCACATTAATAATGTTGAATTTTATTCTGGAACTTTTGAAGGAAAAGTTCAGGTAAAAGACTAACTAATGTTCGATTTGGCACCAAATTACCATGGAATATCATGGAGAGAGAAACTGCTAACATTAGGATTAGATTTAAGACAATAGGAAGAATGGTAATTCACAAAAATTAGATACGTGTATAGGCGGATGATTGAAGATGCAAAATCACTCTTCAAGTAAATTTTCTAGGTGCATTGCATGAATATAGGCAATCTACTAGGACCAAAGAAATAAGAAATTATGAATTCCAATATTATAATCCTGCTCATATTCAAATTTTTGGGCTGGACCTTTTACCTGAATACTGTCTTTCCCGATCCAGCAGCATAAGTAGTATTCTTCTTTCTTCTCACCAGCACGATAAGTACAAAGCACAATATAACAATCTCCACTGTAGAACTTACCAATCTCTTCCTTAGGAATTGGGGTCTTTGCGCTGCCATTGATGAGCCAAACCTGACAGCATGTTTCACAAGCTTAAACTCCAAGAGACAATTATGTTAAAGTTGCTCTGCAACTTACTACAAGATAATAGAACTATTAAACAAACCTCAAGTTTTTCATTCCCTTCAATTAGTGGGGGAATTTCCTCACTTACAAGTGAGCCTTTTGGTGCTCCCTTCACATCAACACCCTGCTGCTTTAACAAAGCTACCAACATAGCAAAAGACAAAATATAGCATGCCTCCAACAAATAATTATTTATTCATTTAAACTTAAGAAGTTGACTATCACCTGCTACTTTTCCCCTAGCCTCATCTCCACTAGAGGTTCCAGTTCCTGTTCCTGTACCCACTGGCCATGACTCAAAGTTGGATTTAAATGATTGTGTCTCGTAACCTTGAATAACTTGAGTTATGCGTGTCATCTTTGGTCTATTTTGATCAATGATGAAGTCCTAAAAGAACATTAAGGAAGTGTTATTATCAAGAAGAATGCAAAATTAAAAGAAGAAACTATGTTCTACCTCAGCAGCTTTACTTGCAACTTTTCTGTCATCAACCTGAGTTACCCGACCAACCCAAACAAATATTTCAGCTCCACAATCCAGTAAATAGCATTTATTGTTCTCCAAAAGTGCTTTAGAAGGATTGTCTTCTTCCAACTTCAACTGGCCACCAGTTATACTATAAATGACAAAGGAATCATTGTTATGATGTAACTTGATGCCAAATATCTTTTTAATTCTTGGCTGGTAAATCTTAAAATTATCAGATGAAAATTGCATCACAATATAGCACAAAGCAGAGATATCCAAAAGTCTATCATAGTTGTAATACTAATACTAATACCAATCTTTAGTTGGTTAAAAGAATGGAGAATGCACTAATGAAATTTAATAATCCCAATGCATATCTATAGAACTAAAACATAATATCAATTTGCAACACACTACCAAAGAAAAAACTCCACAGACTAGCCATAGTACAACAACAATAACAACAAGCTTAAAGATCTTAATTATTTTACATCCACTATATAGATCTTTTAGTTTCATTAAGTTCTGCAGAGGGAAAATATTATTAACTAATTTTAAAGGGGTCTAACAAAGCTTTTTAGCTCTTTCTTTACCTCTCTTATTGGTGCATCTAGAGTTCTTTTTTGGATGTGTTTGTACTAACTTAAATGTGTTTTCCTCACTTCACCCTCAGTTAAAGATACCCTATACCCTAATTGGACAAATGTGATGATTCTCCTCATCCATAGGTCTCCTTTGCTAAACAAAGAATTGCATGGTAGATATTATAATAGATGACTGTAAAGAACATGTACAATGAACTTTGAAGTGAGTTGAGGATAAGGCCTGGAATATAATGATTGTACATTCCATATCTTAGGTCATATAATTAAAAGTTTGTGGTTATAAAAGGAGTGCTGCACATTTTTAATTTAGATTGTTTAAATGATCTAGATTCTTGAGTATACGTCCAAAGGGGAAATATAAGTTGATTGATTGGTGAGGTAAGTTAAAGTGGTGTGTGGAAAGATAGGACTTCATTAGAAACAACATATAGGGATTAGTTTGACTAGTGACACTATCCTTGAAACAGCTCAATGTCAAAAATGGAACCATGCCGACAAGGTGACAACACCACATAATGGGGTTCTATAGCTTACTATGGTTATTAATTTATTATAGTTTATAAATGAAATTTTTTATGATTGAAATACATATTTGATTAGAATGAAGGCATAAATACAATCAATTTTTTATTAATAGAGATCTAGGTTTAAAGTTTTGGTCCAGCGCTGTTATTGATGCTTGGGCAGACCAAATATGCTGGAAAATTTTAAAATAAAATTTAGCCCAATAGGAGTAACAAT
This sequence comes from Musa itinerans, assembly GCA_001649415.1. Lineage (NCBI taxonomy): Eukaryota > Viridiplantae > Streptophyta > Magnoliopsida > Zingiberales > Musaceae > Musa > Musa itinerans. The sequence goes on from LVTN01000413.1 coordinate 29,727, forward strand.
CACTAAAAGATAAATTTTATCCTCGTAGGTCTAGCCTAGATAGATGGATCCACAAGGATCTTGGCTAGAAACCAAGGGACCTTGGTCAAATCCAAGCTAGTTTGCTTAGAATTGACTTTAAATGACGTGAAAAAAAACCATGATCTCAAGATTCAAGAACTATCCTAAGTACAAAGCTTTAATGTATATTTGACTAAATGAGGTAAAAAGACTATGATCTTTAGAACAATCCTAACTCCTAAGAACAAAGCTTTAATGAAGAAAAAGTAATAATAGGAGCTAATTTTAGTTTTTAGTTTACCTTAAATTGAAAATAAACACCCCTCCTTATGAGTTTGATCTTTGATTTGCAAAGATTTGAGAGAGATTGGAAACTTGGGAAGTGTGTCTGCGTGAAACTGAGAGAGAATGGTGGAGAATGAGAGTGAATGAGTCGAGGGGAGGAGAAAGTGGTTGATGATGTTCAATTTTTAGTTTGGGTTGTCAGAAGACCGAGTGAGACAAAGTGACAAACAAGGATGGTGGTGAAATATCATGGGTTTATGGGCCTTCCAATCCACATCATTAGAGTTATTTGCAAAGACATCAAGGACTGAGGTTGGTAGATTAAGATATTCCCAATCAATTCACAACGAGATTTTAGGGATATATGATAATGTGGACTCACACGTTATATCGGTGGCCCACCTTAGTGATTGAGCTACTTGTTTAGAATGGACATTACAATAGTAGCCTAATTCCATTATATAAACCTGGCCTAGAACATATCTAAACCGATCCAATTGGTACTCCAAGTTAGACTAGATGCACTTGAGCGTCTACCCATCTATTCTTCAGTCATATGTACTATAGCTTCAAGGTGAAAAATATTGATTTCAGATTTACATGAATGATAAGTAGATTTTATATACTCTGTAAAATACAAAATCTTAACCCAAAAGTTATACAACAATTTAGACACCCTTGTATTTTCATGTTTCACTGTCGTATACAAGGAAGAACAAGCTAGTTAGCTTGTGATTAAAGTCATGCATATGAAGAATGTGACAAAGTAATAAGTGAAGTAATATGTACATGGAACTGTTGTCATCAGAAAATTAAATAAATTATGTAGTGCAACTGGAAACAAAGGCATGAAATTCATAGAAATTTTTTTTATCAAGTAGATATATTCATTATTATATTCATAAAAAAACAATACTAGAAAGTTCCAAGTAGATCAATCCTACTAAAAGTATGTTCAATCACCTATAAATTTTCACAGGAGCAGTTTCCAGAACAAGGTCATCTTCAGTGAAAACCTTTTTGCCAATGGGTGCAAAGCCACCAAAGAGCACCCAGAATTCACCAGAGTCCGACTCTGCTTGTAGCTTTCCATCATCTGTCTTGGTTCATGCACGACAGTAAATTAGAGGACACATCATTATTGACACACAATATCATAAAGGATGAAATAAAACAGGAATCATTAGTCTCACCAATAATTGCAACATCACATGTTCCGTCATGATACTTGTCTTTCAAATGTTGAATTACTTCCAGGGCCTTAGCTCTTTCTTGAACATTGGAATTAGCACCATTAAATTGATATATTTTCTTCTCAGTATCCAGTATAAACACATCATCATGATTCAAAGATGAGCGAGCAAAAGGAACCTACAAAACAAAATTTGAGGTCACAATTCACTCACGCCTTCAACTTGAACAACAAATATAATTCTGACACAAAAAAATTTCATCACCTGCTTAATTTTGGCAACACGTTTTCCTCTACAAATATATAGTCGTGTTTCAAACTTTTGTTCTTCAGGCTTTTTGAATCCTGAGGTAAATCCTCCTTCAAGAGGAATAATGCATGGTTTAAAATATGATAAAAACTTGTCTGATTCGAACCCTTGAAGTTCCCTGTGTTGAACAGCACGCCCTCCAAGGACTGCATCAAGTTCAACTGTTTTGATTGCTGCAGTTCCAGCTTCATCCTGGAATTATTCATAAGCCATACTTAACAAGCAAACAACCAATTCCTTTTTAATATCAGCAGGTCAAAGTAGCATACTTGGCTTGAATCTTTTCCAATCCAAAAGTGGGTGTCATATCCATAACCACCTTTGCCAGAAGTTGTCTGCAATTCTTAGGAGTATCAAGAAGAAGCAGAAGAAAAAAAATCAGCAGTTAAAAGTATGCTGAGCCACAAACTCAGATACTGTAGCTTCAGAAAAACCATCAGACATCAATAGAGCAAGATTAAAAAACTATAGTTCTAGGTGATAAATATATGAACTCATTTCTATTATGAAAATCGTAATCATATAATATTTCATAATGTAGTAACATAAGTTATATTTTCATTTTTGATATTAAACAATTCAGGGGAATACTGTGATGAAAATGAAAAAGATTTAAGAGATATTAGACAATCATCAGGTGTAACAGTGTATATCAATGTTCCAAACACTGGTTGGACTGGCATGTAATGACCACTATATACTTATCCAACCATGGCTTTGGTACTAGACCATATAGCTTGGTACCCTGCTGATCTGACAACACGTGGAATATAGCATTGAACCAAGAAATATATCAATGGTCATACATGATTACATTCAACATCTAGGATCATGTTTCTGAAACCCACAGGTCAGATTTGTTATAGAAACATCTGGAATGTATCAAGGATCGATATGCCAGAAAATTTTTAAAACATAAAAGGAGACAATGAATTATAGAAAACAATAAAATTCTGTTTCATTTTCAAATAGATACTGATAGGATGGTCTACCTCAGAATGGAACCTGGCTTTATTTGTGGGAAGAATATAATCTCTTAGAGAGAACTAAAGAGGATGGGGAATGAAAGAGAAAAAAAAAAGAAATATAATTGGAGGAAAGAAGATCAACAATAATAATGTTATCAAAATAAATTGGTGGTTCAAAATTTGAATACAAGTCCAATATTGTTATTGACAACCAATTGGACTAAGTAAGATACCAAGCTACCAAGCTATATACCAACCTGTACATATCACTGAAAATCAATCTTGTTTATAGCAATAATTGCAGCACCTTCATAAAGTTTTTAATGTTTTCTTTGTGAGAACTAAAGTTATATGCTAACCAAGGTTTTTAATTTCGTACCTTACCACCCAGTACGGGTGGTATCAGATTTTTGGCCCTGTATCAAGTGATACGGGACTGTAACGGACAGTAACGGTCAAAACCAACCATTACCAATTTATATCGATTTTCAAACGATCCATTTGACCATTGGAGACATCCTAAAGGGTTTTTAAACCCTTTCCTCCCTCTTTCAATCTATTTCACTCTCACTCTCTCTTAAACTCTCTCAAACTCATTTTTACTCACAATCTCTCTCCCAATATCACATTTTCACTCTCTTAAACTCAACAAAGCAACAATTTGACAATCTGAAATGGACCGAAATTGTGAACCTTGCATAAGCTACTCCTCAAAGCCCGAAAAAGATGTATGGCACTATTCTTACCTAATTTACATTAGTTTTGCTAAAACTATACTAAATGTATATCTATTTCTAACTTAAAAACTCTATCCTAACTTTTTCTTTTATTTTTCAGGTATTTTCGGAGGGTTTTATGCCTATTTTAGGTGTACCTCTCAGTACATCGGTACGTACCGCACCGAGCAAGACTCGATGCGTTGGTACAGTACGAAATTAAAATCCTCGATGCTAACATGAAGAAATACAAATTTTTCACTAAAAGCATCATTTTTCTCAAGCTGTATTGCATTTAAATATGGAATAAAGATGACTCATACATCAAAGAGATTGCATGACATCCAGAGCTATCGAGGTCCTGCCTCTTTTATCGTTGATTCATATAAAGGTTCATCTTTATTGTGGCTGAATCACTGAATGATTGAAAGGACACAATTTCAAATAAACAAATGAGGTTCAAAAGAGTTTTGAGTATCTCAAAAGTAAGGTAATTGAAGCTCCAATTCTATATCACTTCCAAATTCTAATAAAGTTTTTAAAGTTGAATGTGAAGTTTCTAATATAATAATTGGTGTTGTTTTCGATCAAGATGGTAAACCAATTATCTTCTTTAGTAAAAAGTTAAATTAATAACAGAAGAATTATTCTACTTATGCTGAGGAATTATATGCAACCTATCGAGCTTTGAATCATCAGTATCTATTTACAAAGTCATTTCTGCTTTATTTTGATCAAGAAGCTTTAAAATGCCTACAATAACCAACAAAAACTGTGATACAATATTCTACATAGGTTAAGTTTCTACAAGCCTATATTTTTACCATCAAGTATAAGTCTAGTGTTCATAATATTGTTGCCAATGTTTTAAGCTGAAAGTATTCCTCATTACATGTTTAAAATCCAAGAGAATTTTAGAAAATGATCCTTATTTCATGGAAATTTGAGAAAAGTGTGAAAAATGGTAATTATAGTAAGTTCCTATTTCATTATGGTTGTCTTTTTCAAGGCCAACCATCTCTTTGTTCTTTGTTTCTTAATGCTTTTTAAGAGAATATATCCTTGTGCAAGCTCACACTAGCAGGATAGGAGGTTAATGTGGAAGAGATTGCCACCCGCCCCTAACCATGTTGTCGCCTCCTCCTCCCCACCACATTGTCATTGCCACCTCCTCCTACCAATACACATCATCTCCTCCACAGCCTTCTTGTCTCTGGCTCCTCTCCTCCATCTCATATTCCTTCCTTTCTCATCCTCCTGCCCTCCTCTTCTTTGGTTGAATCCATAACATTTGCCATGGTAGTACTAACAGATTGTACATGCAACTCTACCAGTGGTCCAATACCATACCAATCTATCCAAGGACTGATACTGGTAGATTATCAAGATTTGAGACATTGCTTGGCTACATATCTGACTGTGGAAAACATAAATATTCGTAGAAGAACATAGAAATTAGAAAGTAAGACAGAAAAGAAGCACCTGCAAAATTATATATGAATCTCCTGAGTAGAATTTGCCATAATCGGATTTTGGTAGAGGTACAGGCTGGAAGTTCTCAATCCGCCATATCTCCGTCCCTCTATGTGATGTTAAGAATATGACAGCAAACCAGACAAAAAGAAAAGTATATGCAAAAGAACTATGAAAATTTTGTATTTAAATCAAACTAAACGAAGCATTGTAGTGATTTGTTGCACATCATAATCACAGAGGATACACTTTCTGGCCAGCTCCTTGGAATGCAGGATCAAGAGATTTTGTAGAACTAGACATAGTGCACAAATCTCCTGGTTTTAAATAGACATAAGAGAAGTTGCAGATAAAGTTACAAAAATAAAATAAAGGACATTTTGACTTCACAGCTTAATGAAACATCTTTTGTAGATGAAATTAGCATCATCAGCAATCATAACAAGATTAACAGTCATCAAAAGATAACTAATTATAATGCTTGTAATCTATAGTCTGGACTAAGAAATCATATTCATGCTACATGCAACAGTGACAAAAAATTATTCAAAAACATTGCACAAACCACAAAAATGTCAAGAATATATGTCAATACCAAAACTCACCAAATAGGATGTGAAGCAGAGAACAACAAATTAATGGCTCTCAATTAGCTAGGTAGTACCATCAAAAAGGAAAATGCAAACATGAATCACATAATTGACAATTCTTAATCCTCATGGCAATCACATTAGCTAGCCTAGAGTAACTTTTGTGAGCAAAAACAAAAGCTTATTTAAGAACTTACAATAGAAAACTTCCTAGGTAAAGAAAAATACATATGAGAATAGATTTAAGTCTCAGCTCAAAAGAAACAAGGGAACAAATACCTGAAACAAGGAATATAAATCGGTCCCAGTCAACTCTTAAATTGGAACAAAATGGCATATGTAAGATCAAAACCAGAACAAACCATATTGACTTTGTTAACAAAAATCCCTGATCAGCTTTTCTCTATTGAGTTGGGGATTCTTTAAGTTGAAACCATTCAAGTTTTAAGTGCGGTTGTGCATCTATCTGATAGCAACAGATCTACTGCTGGCATCTGAGGCTAGGTTATATGCCAAAGATGAGGACAGCTACCAACTAGGGGAAGCTCAAAGTGTTGCTTTTTCCTCTTTCGTTGGACAGCACTTCGGTTTTTTTCCCCTTTTTATTTCTCACTGATGCCACCACCCCATATCTATTGTACCTTACCAATTATGTATATACGACTGGTATATATTCCACTAGTATGTATATACCACAGACTGCATTTAGGCCATATGCCAAAACTGAACCAGTATGTATATTCCACTAGTTGATTAAGATTATAGTGAATATAACTACTATGAATATCAAATAATTAGAAGAACTAGAGTCAACAGCAGCAATAAAGGAGATTCTTTATTAAAGATGTTTAAGGATTAGGTACTCACGACTTGTGAATCTGTCTGAAAGTGATGTTAACAAATATTGATTATTTTATCATAACTTTTTCTTTACACTTAATTTAGGGTTGATCCTTAAAAGTCTTTTGAACCTTGAGTAGAAAAAATTTGAGAGTTAAATCACGAGTGGCTTAACATTCTTTTTAGTACAAAATTAGATGCTCTGATGTTAGAAGTCCCAAGGGATCACAATTCACAAGTATAGCTATGAAGTCTAGGATTGATGAAGCATGTTTTTTTCAAATTATATTAGTCTCTTTCTGTAGGATTGGGCAATAATAGAATAATTCTAAAAATTTAAACTGAATAACAGTTATTCTCTTACTGGTCTACCTCAAATGTCCATAGTCCGTTTCTCTCTCACTCCCAGTGTAACATTAACATTGTTTTGCCAATGCAATGGAACAGTCACAATAGTTTTATCCCCCAGACAATCCTGGCAAAGCCTCCAGATCCATGTTACCTCCCTAGTGGAAGTGCTTCCTCTTAAACATCTTGATTCTCAGTTGAAACTCTCAACAGGACTCTTAAACATGTCATGCCTTAAAGCTACGGGGAGAAAGTGACTAACTTCAAACTGATGTGTCATCATTGATCTTTAGCTATTTTGACAATATCACAGATAATTAGAAAATGGAATGAATTATATGTTTTTGGTACTCCTCCATGTTTAAACATCACCATAAAAGACTCAGATGGAACCCACACATCTTTTGGTATTTGTGTATAGGTGTTGGATTTTTTCCATTCCAAGTTACTTTGAAGATGGCATCCATTGCATGCTTACACATTGACCAGGAATATTCCATGGTCTTACAGTCTTATGCCATGGAGATAGGTCTTCCTTTACCACCTCAAGGAAGAGAGTGTCACTGACTACAACAAAGTATGGTATATAATAGTGAAAGGTAAAGTTTTCTTTAGAGGTGGTTGACTACAAAGATGGCGAATAGCATGGTTAATATGCCCAGGTTCAGATGGAAGTTGATCTACCCAAACCAATCAAGTACCACACTTGTATCATCTGTGTAGAAAGAAAATTACAAAAACTGATTTCTTTAAGTTATGACTATTATGAGCATTTACCTCGACAGAAGTGGTTTGCATGATTAGTGGAATTTCTAGTGCCCTTTTCGACATGTCTTTCATTCTATATCATTTTATAATAAGTACCTTTCAAATATTTAGTCAAGGATTTAAATCTTGCCATATACAAGTTTCAATAGCTTAATGGATATGGTACTAGTATACTGGCGAGCCTACTGATTTCTACTGTCTGATACCATTGAATACAATAAAATTAATAATCTTGATACGAAACACTGTATTTAGTCAAATCTATCAATAATTAATGCTTTTAAAATATTAATTGTTGGGCACATCTGGATGTGCAGCAGTGTAAAGGATAATCTAGGCATTTGACAAGTCATTTGAAGAGGCAATAAAGCATTCCATCACTATGAGTCCTTATTTTAACAGCAAGGATACTCTTGCAAGGAGTTCAGGTTTTGGAGGGTACAATAACAATTTGAAAATTAAGGAGGACAAATCTGCTGATGTTTTTTGAAGGTAGACAAAAGAATTATTTCAATTTAGAAATTTTATAATAACGTTATGATCAACGTGAGGTACTTGATAGAAAATTTCAGCAAGTCTAGAGAAAGGTGATCAAACAAGCAGGGTGAATAAATTTCTAGCCAAGCATCAACTATCTGCATATTCTGCCCATAAGATCCTTCTGTTGGAACCTATTATTGAATTCAATTGCCAGCAGAGAACTAAATGGTTGAATAATAGTGTGGGGCTATGAATAAAGCAACCATTGGATGTAGTGCTTATAAGACAACTAGTAGATTGTTAGTAGATTAAGATCCTACAAGTAGAAGACTAATGCTTCATCAAGATCTTAAACCCATGTGGAAATCAGTAAACAATGACTAACTGTACCAATGTTATATGGAGATTAACCCTTACAAATCGTTTTGATCAGATGTTCGGTTATATTATCCTTGTTTGGCTGACTTCTTAAAAACTATTTTCCCATCTTAAGAACAAGAAAAATAACATTTATTTGACTTCCAAAGTTTTTTGTTTCAGTTATCAGAGATAAAGCAGAAGTTGTTCCAGAAAACTAAAAGTTGGAAAATCTTATTAGGCACATAAAATTGTTCTCAATCCCTGTTAGGAAACCAACATCTCTTGTTGCGGTCAAACATAGGAGTACTCCACCTTCATCTCCTCTCCTTCTCATCCTCTCTCACTCTCTTTCTTTTTTCTTCTTCCTTCCTCACTCCATCCTGTTTTTACTATGCTTGAGCAGGCAGGCCATGGCTGTGGTATATTAAACTATTGTTATATATCTCAGGATGCATCCCTCTCCCTCTGCCTCCCTTCATTCTCTCTCTCCTTCTTACTATTTTTTATTGCCATGGCAATCCACCACCAGCATGTTGGGTGTCATTTATCAGGCCTTTTCACCCATCCTCTTCCTCTTTCTCTGCCCTCTTTTGATTGATTACTCTTCCTCTATAACTTTACCCCTAGTTCTGCTCGTCAACGACATACCCATCACAGAGACACCAATGACAAGGCAAGTCACAATGGACATCTGACACACTAAAAAATAGTAAAAGAATAATTCTCATCTACTTTCATTCCTGAAGAAAGTTATTTAGAACACATCAAACATCGGTTAGAATGCAGTTTACGAAGTCAAAAGTTATCTTGGCTTAGTTTAATATAGCACCAATTTATTTATTCAACATGTGCCTATATTTTAGTAGAATTCTAAATGACTTATCATCATTTACATAGCCAGAAGCAAAAGTGCCAGAACTTATACTTGTTTAATTTAGAAGCACTAAAAAGTATCATCAGCATCAAAGGTATGCACTAGCATTAGAGATTGAAAGTATAATTTTGCATTCCTACACCTTTTACAACACTGAACAGTCAATTAAAAAAGTTACCATAGAACTGTGTCATGAAGTCCAAATTAAACTGAGCACAAGTATAAAACAAGAAAATAAAGAAAAGCATCGCATCTTTTAGTTTTTGTTTGTGAATCATGTTTAAGAATCTCATAAGATATCAGTAAAACGAAAATGAAAGTGCAGAAAAGCAAATCATCAGCTATCGGTAAGATGACAAGAAACGTCCAGAGAATCAGATCGACAAACTAAAATGCATAAGAAAAAGACACCGTTGAATCTTTTTGCCCGTGTTTGCGAATCTTGTTTCACACATTCCGCAATCGCCATCAACAATGGCAATTGTCTTAAGATCGAATCAAACTAGTCATAAACGTACGACAACCAGAACAAGAACTAATCCTTGACCCTTCACTCGTGGATCATGTTCCAGAACTCCGGCAGGTGAATCGGTAATACTCGAGTGTGCACATCAGCAGGTTTTATAAACTTCACAAGGACCAACCAAGTTTCTCGCATAACCCATTCCCGTGCCCCACCGATCCAACAACGCGATGCATATAATTCCAGAAAAGAAAACACAAATTCGAACTCAAACAAGCAAGACACGAGAGAAAGGCAATCGATCAAAAAACAAAAGAAACGAGAAAAAAATTGGGTTCCCCGACTCAACAAACAACCGATCCAGAACAAGGATCAAGGATGAAACATACGAATCAACAGGCAGTTCCAATCACATAACTCGCGGCCACCTACACTGATGACAGGAAGCGAGAAAGTACCTGCTAGTGAGAAAAGGACGATCGAGCACCTGAACAAACTCCGACACACACGATAAAGACCGTCGGAGAATCAGGAGGAAGAAGATCCGGCGTTTGAGAAATGCGTGCGAGCGACGAAAGAGAAGGAAAAAGAGGGAAAGAATATTAAAGGCTGCTATTGACTGCCTCTCCCTCTCTCCCCTCTCTCTCTCTCCGTCTCTCTCTCTCAATATATATAGTTGTGACCGCTATAAAAGGAAATGAATGATATGGAAAGATGGACGGCAGGAGGGGTCTGTTAGACCAGCGCGACCAGCTCGATTTATCGCCGTTGGATGAGGGGCGGTGAGATCTCTCGTGGAAGAACGTCGTGATACTTACCTGGTCTGCTCTGGTCTGGGATCACTTTGGGGCCATGTCCCCTTATGTTGCGATTAAGACCATTAAAAAATTCCATGCTATTTCATTATTTCTATCAAATTTTTCCGAAAAAATATTTTTTTGAAAAATTCTCAGGATTAACGTTCCTTTTTTATTTTTTTAACTTATATTCCTTTCATCATATTTCTAAGAATATCCTTACAACAAGTCTTATAGGGTGAATCGATCCAATTTCTCTGTTATAATTTGTAAAATAAATTGACAATGTTTTTAAAAATATTATAAAACTATCCAAAGATATTATAACTCACTTAATATTCCTAAACCATTTATTTGAAATCATATTTTTACATAAGAACAGATTTTTATTGAGTTTTGGGTTGATTTATCTCAAATATAATTTTTTTAATAGGTTAAAATATTAAAAATACTATAAATCTACTTTTAAAATAATATAATTGATAGTGTAAATCTTATACATGAGGAGATTGGATAGGATTTACCAGCAATTCTCTAATTGCCTTTGGGCAGTATAAAAAAGGTGTCTTTTGAAAGAAAAAAAAATCATGAATTTATCCCTTTTTCGCCCATTACAATATAAATTCATTATAAAAATATATTATGTAAAATTTGATCCTAAAATACGAGAGATTTATTTTCATACATGAAATTATGATTTCTCCACAATTAAAACAAAGGTAAAAGCCTACTGAATCAGATTGAATCGGAGTAGGTGGGAAATTGGTATCAGTTATCGAGGCTTAAAATAATGGTGTAGCAGCAGAAGAGGAGGGGGGCCATATCTGGCGAACAAGTATTGATTGAAGGAAGGTGGGAGGAGGAGAGAGAGCGAGAAAGGCAACTTTGGACTTTGATGCCTCGTGCTGCTGCTGAAGATGCCGCTTGCTTACGAGTGGACTAAGAAAAGGGGGGCGTACTACAATTTTTTCCTGAGCTGGCTGCGGGAAACTTTTGCTGCGGAAGCCCACGCCAACGAGGGGAGGGGGGGGGAATCAAACAGCCGACCACCGCCCTAGGAAACCCTACTTTGGCGATGGGGACGGCGTGGTCGGCGGACGTGGTGATCCTACCAGCTTGGAGCCGGGCCATCGCCGATCGAAACGGCGACAAGTCTTGCGCTGTGGGTTTCGCCTTGGAAGGTGGTGGGGGTGGGGATGGGGATGCGGGACACGCCACGTGCACGGAGGTGTCATGCTGGACCTATCAAATGCATGCGACGGCACTCGGACCGGATGGAAATCGATGGTGATCTGATTCGTTTGTCTTCCGTGATCAAATGATCCGATTAATATTTGTTTGTGATTAATAATAAAAAAATATACTAAAAAATCAAATTAAGATTTTATTTGGTATTTTTATCTAAAAATTAAATTCTTCACCCCATTAAGTTAATTTTAATACTTAATTATTTTTTACTAAAATATATAATCAATTACAACCCTCTTGAATTATCCACACTTAAATATATTCTACTTATATATTCTCACTAAATATCGAAGAATTTATATTTTTTTCTCATTCTCTTTTAAAATCTTAAATAATAATAATAATAAAGTTAAGAGTATTTATAAACAAATCAAATCATAATTTTTAGAATTGTGTTCTTTTGTAAGAACCCCCTAAACATTCTGATTGAGAATGAGTAGTCTTGTTTGATTGAGAATGAGAATTGATTGGAGCACATCTCACTTGACAACAAGGCTCAATGATTTGGTTTTCTGTAATCCGTTTAGCATTGTTCAATATTATGCTTTAAAAGGGTTGCAAGCTTGATGTGTGTTGTTCTCGGTAGCTATCTCGATCCCACATGAGTTCATCAGACAGAATCTAATATTTCAAGATGAGATGAGAAGGAATATGAGTGGTCGTAATAAAGTAAAACTATCTGATTCTCAATAAAGAAGGGGTTTGGGGGAGATTATGATCCTTTAGGTTCGGTGATTATCCATTTTAAATGATTCCTACTCTTTCCGAGAATTCATGGTAGATATAGATAGCATAAAACATGCTTATTCTTGTGGTGGATCAAACAAGCCCAAGGCTCTTTAAAATTTATTTTAGAAAGTCTCCAATCGAATCAACTAATTAATATCAAAAGAAAAATCATAGAGATATAATGAAAGTGGATGATTGATTAAAGTCGACATATTGATGTGCTTGCTACTTACTCGTGCTAAAGTTTTCACATGATCGATGATCTATAATGTCTAAATCAATCGGCTACTTGGCAAAGCAAATTTTTGGCTCTTTGAAATACGGAGGTGCATTTTGGAGGAACATTATCATGCCCCGTTAATATCATGTTAAAAATTAATTATGAATTAGATTGATATATATGTGTATACAGTTTGACGAATTCCTTATAAATAACTTGTTTTTTATTAAAAAATAACACTAAATATTACTTTAAGAATGAACGAACAAAATAATCTCTACGTAATAGTGTGGGGAAGTTTCATGCCAAGAAAAGGTAGCTTATGCTTCGCTAGTGTAACTTAATTCCCATTGGAATATATGTGTGTCAACAAATGAATTGAATTGCTTAAATAACTCCCAAATAGTTTGATTAATATGGAGTAAGACTCAAGACGGAGTATATTTGTGCTAGTCATAGGTGCCCCTATCACACGAGTGATGACACGTATGATATAATACTTATTATATTATTTAATATTTTATTACTTTATATTATTTGTTGCATATATGCATATATATTATGATGTTCATGGATTTGTGCAACGGGAATCGGATTGTGATGAGATCACGATAATGAGATTGATTCATCTTTAAACACAAACCCTAAATAATCCTAGTCTAGGTTACTCAAGAGGGACATCGAGATAACTGGATAGACTAGTGTGCTGTATACCCGTCCATATAATGGAGGCAGCTAGTCTCATAGCTGCTTGTGTGGGGACACTAGGGATACAATGGAAGTGCTAATTGAAAAATGAATTAACTGATTGATCCGCTCACGGAATGCTGGATGATTGATAATATCTTATTGTCAGATAGTGATTCCGTCGTCCCAATGGTGCATTTGGTCCTTAGACTTAAGACACCAAGGATGTTGGATGGAATTACTGGACTTATAAGCCTGGTAGTTTCAAATCTAGCACAGTCGGTCATCGGGAGTGGTAATCAACATTATGAGGACTATTGAGTGTCGATAGAGGATCATCTACTCTTAGTGTCATAAAAGAAATATCTCATATATTATTGCTCAGACAAATCTTTGGCCATGGTCATTCGGATAGAGAGAGAAAGAGTTCTCTGGGACAATCCGAATAGAGCGAGACTCGAGTAGAAACTATATGGGTCTGACAATACCATGTCCGATATACGGTCTCTAAAGTATTAGATTGATGAGAGACTATAAATACATGGTAATTGAGGTCAGACAGGTCTAATAGATTGGATTCCCCTGTATCGTTTGAGGACTACGGCGTAATGGCCTAGTACGTCCGTAGTCGATGAGTCGAGTGAATTATTATGAAGATAATAATTCAATAAGCTAGAAGGATTTCTGACAGATATGACTCACGGTCAGCTCGATATTGGACCTAGAGGGTCATACACATATGGTAGGCATTGCGACGAGTAAAGGTTCATATATGAGATATTCGTAAGAGCCCATATTTTATTGGATATATAATAAGCCCATGAATTATTTGATCCTATGGATGAGATTCAATAAGAACCAATGAGAGATTATTGATGGAATTACTGGACTTATAAGCCTGGTAGTTTCAAATCTAGCACAGTCGGTCATCGGGAGTGGTAATCAACATTATGAGGACTATTGAGTGTCGATAGAGGATCATCTACTCTTAGTGTCATAAAAGAAATATCTCATATATTATTGCTCAGACAAATCTTTGGCCATGGTCATTCGGATAGAGAGAGAAAGAGTTCTCTGGGACAATCCGAATAGAGCGAGACTCGAGTAGAAACTATATGGGTCTGACAATACCATGTCCGATATACGGTCTCTAAAGTATTAGATTGATGAGAGACTATAAATACATGGTAATTGAGGTCAGACAGGTCTAATAGATTGGATTCCCCTGTATCGTTTGAGGACTACGGCGTAATGGCCTAGTACGTCCGTAGTCGATGAGTCGAGTGAATTATTATGAAGATAATAATTCAATAAGCTAGAAGGATTTCTGACAGATATGACTCACGGTCAGCTCGATATTGGACCTAGAGGGTCATACACATATGGTAGGCATTGCGACGAGTAAAGGTTCATATATGAGATATTCGTAAGAGCCCATATTTTATTGGATATATAATAAGCCCATGAATTATTTGATCCTATGGATGAGATTCAATAAGAACCAATGAGAGATTATTGGATAGAGATCCACTAATATAAGAGACTTGGATAGTTGGCTGGAGATCCAATACCCAACATGGTAGGATCTAGTAGGGTTAAGTTGATAGGGGACCTCTATAAATAGGAGAGAACCAAAGACTCATAGGCTAGAGGTTCGCTTGGTTGCCACCTCCTATTCTTCTCTCCTCTTATCCTCCTCAGGTAGTAGGCCTGGAGATTTGAGGAGCATTATCGTAGCCCTACTGTATAGATCACCGCTAAAGAGGAGGACGCTTGACCTTCTTTACTCTCTCATACAGATCTGCAATAATTCAGGGATATACGATCTCCTATGTAACATAACTATCTCACGCGTAGTTTTAAGTTTCGTGGATTTTATGCATTAATCTTCGCACGACGATGAATACCTTTTTGAAAATTTTTGGGGTTTTTATTTTCTGTTCTTTCGCTACGTATATGATATCGCCTCTAGATTTTCCTACAGTTTATGGTTCATAGTGTCCACGAGAACTTGCAAGTCTGATTCCATGATAATGTTACAAGTGTCATTGAAGATAGCAACACCATATAAGCCATCTTGAATATCACTAGCCTATATGATACAAGGTGGATAATGGAGGAGTGAGTGGTGAGCATAATAAAAAAAAGAATATTAAGAGATGATAGTGTAAAAGAATTTAGAAAAGATAAATAGTAGCAATGAGGAAATATATTTATTTTTTAATTATAATTTGATTATTTTTTATTAGTTTATATAATAATTTAATAAACGCTTGGTTGCCACCTCCTATTCTTCTCTCCTCTTATCCTCCTCAGGTAGTAGGCCTGGAGATTTGAGGAGCATTATCGTAGCCCTACTGTATAGATCACCGCTAAAGAGGAGGACGCTTGACCTTCTTTACTCTCTCATACAGATCTGCAATAATTCAGGGATATACGATCTCCTATGTAACACAACTATCTCACGCGTAGTTTTAAGTTTCGTGGATTTTATGCACTAATCTTCGCACGACGATGAATACCTTTTTGAAAATTTTTGGGGTTTTTATTTTCTGTTCTTTCGCTACGTATATGATATCGCCTCTAGATTTTCCTACAGTTTATGGTTCATAGTGTCCACGAGAACTTGCAAGTCTGATTCCATGATAATGTTACAAGTGTCATTGAAGATAGCAACACCATATAAGCCATCTTGAATATCACTAGCCTATATGATACAAGGTGGATAATGGAGGAGTGAGTGGTGAGCATAATAAAAAAAAGAATATTAAGAGATGATAGTGTAAAAGAATTTAGAAAAGATAAATAGTAGCAATGAGGAAATATATTTATTTTTTAATTATAATTTGATTATTTTTTATTAGTTTATATAATAATTTAATAAACCTAAATAAATATTAAAAAATTATGTAAAGAAAAATGAAAGGATTAGGAGACTCGTTCTAGGTAGAATGGTCGATAATGAAGTATGCCAAGAGTTAGTCCTAAACAAGATACATGAGATTGAATCAATCATAGTTCTCGAATTAACACATCACTTAAATTTTTAAGACATAGAACATTTCTACTTGATAAGGATATTTAGTCTCATATTAGTTGATGAGTAGGGGAACAAAGGGTTTATAAGCCTCCTAGTCAGTCTTACTCTTATGAGTCTTAAAAGGGTAAAATTATGTGGGCACGCTTCCTCAAGAGGAGAATCGAGAGTTTATAAGCTCCTAGGTCATCTTTACCGTCATTCTTACCCTTAAAGGTATTTTTTGGGGTTCACGAGTCTTGAAAGGGTAAAACTGTACGAGTATGCCCAAAGTGGATAATTTCTCATGAGCCTATAACTGAGTAGGGTCTCTCACCCCTGAGACCCTCTCCTCACTTAAGCATCTCACCTAAGATTCTTAGTGGTTACTAAATCTTAGCTCTTCATTTGTTCATTCATTTATTAATTCTAAAATATGAGGTTTAAAATATTTTTAAAGATATATGTCCCTCGGATGAGTATCACATAACCCCATTCTAGAAAAGAAATGGGTTGGGAATCATAGGATGGAGATAAGTGTTTGCCCTTTAATAAATGATAAATACCTTCTAGAAAAGTGGTGGGTAAAGATTCATAAGACGGGGACAAGTGTCCATCATTGTATAAATGTCATATACTTCATTCTAGAAGAGAGAGAGTTAGGGATTCATACAATTGAGACATATATCCACTCCAAGATCCTCTACCTCATCATGGACATGTGTTTACTCTAAGATCTTCTACCACTTTAAGATATCTACATTACATTTTCTTTAATGGCCTTATATAAGCTCAAGCTCAAAACTCAATACATGTGGCTCATGTCTAAATTCTACTACAATCTAATAAGAAAATAAAATAAGTATAAGATGAGCTCTATTTAGGTATTTAGGCTCATATGGCTCTAACTAATGATCTAAAGCTTTTTGTGTCCTCTTAGATTCTTGTAATGAAGTGATGGTACTATTGTTAGGAAATCTAAGAGGGTGACATCACATGCACAGCGGAAGAACATACAATAAAATCCCAAATTTCCCAAAGATGTATTTGTCATTGTGCGAAGATTGGTACGCAAAATTCGTAAAATAGAAAACTACGTATATTAAAGATTATGTTACCTAGGGAGATCGTATATCCCTGAATCCCTACATATCTCTGGGAGAGGGTGAAGGAGGTCAAGCGCCCTCCTCTCCAGCGGTGATTCACACAGCAAGACTGCGACGATGCTCCTCAAAACTCGAAGCCTACTATCTGAGGAGGAGAAAGAGAGGAGAATAGGAGAGGCAACCTAAAAAGGCTCTAGCTTATGAACCATTAGTTCCCTCCTATTTATAGAGGTCCATTGTCAACTTAACCCTAATGGATCCTACCATATTGGGTATGAGATCTCTATCCAACTACTTAAGCCTCTTAGATTAGTAGATCTCTATCCAATAATCTCTCATTAACTCTTATTGGATCTCATACATATGATCCAATAATTTATAGGCTTATTGGATATCCAATAAGATAGGGGCTCCGACGAATATCTCATATCCGAACCTCTACTCATTGCAATGCCTACTATATATGTGTGACCCTTTAGGCCCAATATCGAGTTGGCCGTGAGTCATATCAGTCAGAACTCCTTCTGACTTAGTGAATTATTATCTCCATAATAATTCACTCAACTCATCGACTGTGGACGTGCTAGGCCATTACGCCGTAGTCCCCAAAAGATACAGGGGAAGGGAATTCAATCCATTGGATATGTTTATCTTCAATTATTGTGTACCTATAGTCACTTATCCATCTAATATCCTAGAGACTGTATATCAGGCATGGTGTTGTCAGACCCATACTGTATTTACTCGAGTCTCGCTCTAATCGGATTTTTCCTAAGAACACTTTCTCTCTCAATCCAAATGACCCTAGACATGGATTTGTCTGAGCAAGAATATATGAGATATTCCTCTCATGACACCGAGAGTGGATGATCCTCTATCGACACTCAATAGTCCTTGTAAGGTTAGTTACGACTCCCGATGACTATTTGTGTTAGATTTGAAACTTCCAAACTTATAAGTCCGGTATCAAAGAATAGAGTACTCATACAGGACATCCTTGGCATCTCAAGTCTAAGGACCATATACCCCACTGGAACTATGAAATCACTATCTAACAATAAGGCATCATCAACCATCTAACTTTCCATAAGTGAATTAATCAGTGAACTCATTCTCCAATGAGCACTTGTACTGTATCCCTAGTGTCCCCCACATGAGCAGTTATGAAACTAGTTGCATCCATCATATGGACGGGTATACAGCACACCAGTCTATCCGGTTATCTCGATGTCCCTTTTAAGTAATCTATTACCGTGATTATTTAGGATTTATGTTTAAAGATAAATCGGTCTCATTATCGTGATCTCATCACGATCTGATTCTCATTGTACAGATCCATGGACATTACAATATATTCAAGCAATATATAATATAAAGTGATAAAATATCAAATAATAATAATAATAATAAAAGATTGTGTTAAGTCACACGTGTTATCACTCACGTAATTAGCTTGCAAGACACCTATGATTAGTAGCTATGATCAATATTAACTCTCCTTACGTGAAAAAAATTTACCTTCAATGAATAAAAACTTAGATATTACCATATGAGATTGAGGTTTTTCTCTTCCGAAATTTATAAAGTACAGAGGGAACTCTAGAATTAGGGGTGCTGGCACAAAAGAAAAAGAATGGTTTCGTTAATATTGCTATATGCTAGAAAATATTTCTGACGTGGGCTTCATTAATTCATGTAAGATGATAAGTCTTTCACATTGAAGACATTGATGATGCCCATGTCTTCTGGTAGCTCAATGACACAAATATGATCACTAACCCTTTATATATCTTCTTATAAGGACCTATACTTCTGATTTGTAAATTTTTTATAGTCATAATGGAATATCTCTAAACTTAAATCCTTATCATTACTTGCTCTCCCTCATGAAAAGATGGATACCTACAATACATATGACATATATAATTCATTGTTCAAAGTAATATTTCATTTAATCTTATCATGCAACTAATATGGTTAGTAAAAAATTCAACATGTTTGAGGGATGAATATAGGTAGGGAGAAAGGCAAAATCAATAGGTTTTTTAGGTTAATAGTCAAAGACAATCTTGAGACAAGTTGAGCAAATGATAACTCTATTAAATGTGAATAAATGTGAACTCGATTATATGTAGTACTATATCCCAGTTAGTTATATGATCCCTTT
Organism: Musa itinerans; assembly: GCA_001649415.1. Taxonomy (NCBI): domain Eukaryota; kingdom Viridiplantae; phylum Streptophyta; class Magnoliopsida; order Zingiberales; family Musaceae; genus Musa; species Musa itinerans. The sequence goes on from LVTN01000413.1 coordinate 49,364, forward strand.
GAAATAGGTTACCTAATGACCTATTGACCATGTCGATCTGACCATTAGTCTAAGGATTATATATCGAGAAAAACCAAACTTTAGTCTATAATAATTTTTATAGGATCTCTACAAATAGCTGACAAAGTATACATCACTATTAGATTCAATGAAATTAGAAAGATCATGCAACCTAATGACCTTTTTAAGGAATAGCTTGGCTGAGAGACATCATACATCTTGGAGTAAGAGATAAAGTATATTATCTTCGAAAATTGATCAATAACAATAAAGATGGAATTGTGCCTGTCAATAATGCGAGGGAAGGAGTTCTGACAAGTAATAGCCTAGTATATCTGTAATCGATGAGTCGAGTGAATTATTATGGAGATAATAATTCACTAAGTCAGAAGAAAATCTAACATGTATAACTTATGGTTAGCTCGATATTGGGCATAAAGGATCACATATATGATAGATATTGTGATGAGTAGAGGTTCGGATATGAGATATTTACTAAAGCCCATATCTTATTGGACATCCAATAAGCTCATGAATTATTGGATCTTGTGGATAAGATCTAATAAGAGTCAATAAGATATTATTATATAGATATCCAATAATGCAAGAGGCTTGGGTAATTGGATAGAGATCCAATACCCAATATGACAAGATCCATTAGAGTTAAGTAGTATAAACATCTATAAATAGGAGGGGCCAAAAGTTGGCATAGGTTAGTCACCTCTTAGTCGCCCCTCCTATTCTTATCTCTGTCATTTTCTCCTCAGCTGATAGCACCAATGGGACAATAAGAAGGGTCGGCCCCTTCTTGATCTCGTGATATGCATGGAGAGGAAGATCGTGCAGCGATTTGATGAATGTCTTCATCACATCTACTATGTGGATCACCGCTAGAGAGGACAATGCACCTCTTTCATCCACTTCTACAGATTTGAGATTTTTCAATGATATACAATCTCCCTAGGTTACAAATCTCCTTTAATACGTGCGGTTTTCGGTGTTGCATTTTATTTTGCACACCAATCTTTGCACGATGACAAAGTTTTTTTCTTAAAAATATGTTATTTTTGTTTTATGTTCTTCCGCTATGCATGTGATGCTCTGATCAGATTTCCCAACAGAATTAGGTCAGTAGTATATTGAATATCATACATCCGATGTTAGAAAATATTCTAAAGATTTTTTGGACGTAAGGGAGTAACTTGGTTTGAAATTTAAAGAGAGTTTATCTAGCTACTAAGGCAAAAACAATTTGCCAAGTCTTTTGGCTCTGTAATGAAAGGGCCAGACTTCAAAATATACAAAGACTTTGATGTAGGTGCAGCTATTGAAACTATTCTTATAAAGGTACTAACTTTAATCTCATTATGGGGTGAGGGGACCAATTTCATCTTCTTCCCATCATACTGAAAGTAGTAGATTTTGACTTTGTTATAATGTGTGACACTCATATGGTAGAGCCAAGACATACAAGTAATACAATAGAAATTTCCATCAGAAGCACATCACACCAAATTTGATCCTTTTATAGGCCAAACTGATGAAAACTAAACATCTTTAGATAACTGGTATGCTGATTTTTTTCTACCCAAGCTACATTATAAAGTGGTATGTGTGGTCCAAGTTTGAGTCTAAATTTGACTATGATGGTCTATGATACTACATTAAGGTTGCTTCCCCATTATGGTCATTACACTTAGTGTATGCGTAAGAAATGCTAGTGTAATGCTAATTTTTAGAACTCTTAGGAAGAGCTAAGACACAACACACAATCACAATAATATGCTAAGTGGCATCAAGTGGTCTCTTGTCATCACTTATGTGTTCTTTAGTAAGATTATGCTCATCATAATCATTACTTTGGTCATTACAATCTTGTTTTATATAGTAATATATGGGTTCATTGTTTTCTAGGTATAAGGTTCTATGTGGATACTCTTAGGCATAATGGTTATACTTGTGACATTTGAAACACTATAGTCTACCTTGAGTGTTCTCAACAATAACAATCTTGCTTGGGTGGAGTGATATAGGAGTATTAGTATAAGTATGTGCATAAGGGTTTCTGAGTCTTTGGGTCATATTGCTACGGTATTGTTCAACTTCAAGAGCCTCTTTGAAAGATAATCTCTAAAGAGTTTAGGTCAAAGGGGGATATTTCATATTGAATATCCTATCATGGGTTAGTAAGAAAATTTGTTATCATAGAAGTGAGTTCTTCATAAATGATATACCGGATCATGAGCTCATCAAAACAAGTCATGCAGTAAAAAATCATGGAGATTTGGCATGTGATACTGAATTACTTCATAAGTTGATTCATAAAATAGAAAAACATATTTTTTTCTAAGCATAAACTTCATTTCATCCCATCGATCTATGGGAACCATGCCAAGGTGCTCCAAGTATGGTCAGGCCGAACCAGTTAACATCATGTGAGCAAACCTAATTAGTTCTATGATTCTTCGACATCAAGCACTAATTAAAGTAGTGGTCTATAGTCACTAACTAGTCTAAGAATATTAGAGGATTGAGATTCTTTTTAAAGTAAGGTGAGTTAAACTTAATCGTACAAGTAATATTATCCTTATTATCTTAGTACCTAGATCGATATGCATTCTTTGGGTGTCTTAAATTGATTTGTTCATAATCTTAATCAATATCATCATTATAGGGTACTTACAAAGGTGCTTCATGAGATGCTTCATGAGGTGACAATCGAGTGGCTTTAAGAGTCATCAAATATTTTTTGAAACTTTGACAATGTTCCGCACAATGAACTAGGCGAGCTTCCATAACCTCAACTTTAATATTGATTTAAGCAAACACTTATGTAATTTGATCTAAATCCATCTCAGGTTGATGGGCTCATTAGGATGGTAAGAAGTTCTACTACGGGTAATCATATAGGTATAATGTGTGTAATTTGGGTTGTTAAAACACAAATTAGGCATAATATGTTTGGGGAGACTAAGAGGGATATTTTTAGCTAAAATTTTAGAGGATAGTTCTTGATTGAGAGGGTACAAGTGAGATAAATTTAAGAGTATTTGAAGAAATCTAGGTATGAAAAATGAATAGAATAATACTAATAACAAAAGATAAAAATCATTTAAAGTAAATAATGATGTAAGAAAGTAAAATAAGTTGTATAAATAAAAAATAATTGGACCAATTTGCTTTCATATATCAATATGATATATAGGATGAGAGGTGAGTAAAATAAATGGTATAATTAGAAGTGACAAATTCAAAGAGCTTAGGAAAGGTAAGTGGTAGCAATGAGGCTAACTCATCTTTCCAATCATGATTTGATTTAACTTTTTGATTAGTTTGATCAATGATTTGATAAATTTAGATAAGAAATACTTAATTAATCATATTCTTTGAGTTAATACCTTACGTAAGTTTTAAGGACAGAGAACATTTTGTTTAATAGATAATCCTTAACACAACTGAAATGGATTTAATGCTCTTTATGTTGATGATGAAATAGTGGGCTATGATGATGGTAGTGGTTATGGATAGTCTATGTTGATAATAGTGGTGGTGATGAGAAAGGATGATGATGAGAAAGAGGAAAATGGAAAGCATAGATAAATAGGGTCTTTTACTTTTAAGGACTCTCTCATCAGAGTTAATCTCTTTAACTATTCATCTATTCATTCATTCATTAACTCTAGGATTTATAATATTTTTATATGAATATATGTCTCAAGTGTCACATGTCTTATTTCTAAAAGAAAAGTTGATAAGGATTCATATAATTAAGACAAGTGTTCATTCTTAAATGAGTATCACGTGTTATATCCTCTTCTAAAGGAGCGATGGATTAAAATTTATACAATAAAAATAAATGTTCACCTTTATATAAATGTGATATACCCCTTTCTAAGGAGAAAAAGAATTAAAAACAAAACTAATATAGTTCATAAAAAATTCAACATGTCTGAGGGATGAATATAGGTAGGGAGAAAGGCAAAATCAATAGGTTTTTTAGGTTAATAGTCAAAGGCAATCTTGAGACAAGTTGAGCGAATGATAACTCTATTAAATATGAACTCGATTATTCGATTATATGTAGTATCATATCCCAGTTAGTTATGTGATCCCTTTGAAGTAGGTTACCTAATGACCTATTGACCACTTCGGTCTAACCATCAGTCTAAGGATTATATATCGAGGAAAACCAAACTTTAGTCTATAATAATTTTTATAGGATCTCTACAAATAGCTGACAAAGTATACATCACTATTAGATTCAATGAAATTAGGAAGACCGTGCAACCTAATGACCTTTTTAAAGAATAGCTTGGCTGAGAGACATCATACATCATGGAGTAAGAGATAAAGTATATTATTTTTGAAAATTGATCAATAACAACAAAGATGAAATCGTGCCTGGCAATAATGCGAGGGAAGGAATTCTGACAAGTAATAGCCTAGTATATCTGTAATCGATGAGTCGAGTGAATTATTATGGAGATAATAATTCACCGAGTCCGAAAGAGTTCTGACATGTATAACTCACGGCTAACTCGATATTGAGCATAAAGGATCACATATATGATAGATATTGTGATGAGTAGAGGTTCGGATACGAGATATTCACTAAAGCCCCTATCTTATTGGACATCCAATAAGCTCATGAATGATTGGATCTTGTGGATAAGATCTAATAAGAGTCAATAAGATACGATCGGTACACTCGTACCGTACCGTACCGAGCCCGGGTCAAAACTCCGGTATGGTACGATTTGACGGACCTTGATATATATCATGTCCAATTGTCCTTAATTTAATAAAAAAATAAAAATAAAAATAAAAATATGATTTTGATCCCACCATTGCTCTGTAGAAAGACTCGAGCATAACGTGGCTAGTCACCTCTTAGTCGCCCCTCCTATTCTTCTCTCTGTCCTTTTCTCCTCAGCTAACAGCCTCAATTGAGGGTGTGTGGACAATAAGAAGGGTCGACCCCTTCTTGTAAAAAAAAAACCCACCATCATAAACTGTTCAGAATAAAGCTAATTCCTCCTCTGAGATCACCATCGGAGGACCCATTCGAATTAAATTTAACCTACCAGAAGACAAAAGTTGGCATAAATAATCTGATTAAAAACATATCGAACTCGGATGAGATCAATCGATCTAATCGGATCCAACAACACGATGATATGTGCATGGAGAAGAAGATCGTGCAGCGATTTGATGAACGTCTTCATCACATCTACTATGTGGATCACTGCTAGAGAGGAGGAGAGCTAATGGATTACATCTTTCCACTCAGACCAAATTTTGAATTTTTCGTGCATCGTCAGATGGTGAAGCATTCATTAACGACACTTCTACATATTTGAGATTTTTCAAGGATATACAATCTCCCTGGGTTACAAATCTCCTTTAATACGTGTGGTTTTCGGTGTTGCATTTTATTTTGCACACCAGGTCATTATTATAGCATAATATAATTATAACAATTCGTGCATATCGCAATTGTTCCACTATATAATCCAATTATGCTATATGTGGGACAAGTGCACTTGTTTTACCGAAGATAGTAAGTAGAGTGTGGCCGGACTCTTAATCGATGTCATGTGCTCAACATAAACTGTCATGTGCTCAACATAATGTGACATACCGAAGATAGTAAGTAGAGTGTGGCCGGACTCTTAATCGATGTCATGTGCTCAACATAAGCTGTCATGTGCTCAACATAATGTGACATGCGACGCGCACAAGCATCTTCTTCCGGTAATATTATTCCAATGGCCGAACTCTTAATCGATGTCATGTGCTCAACATAAGCTGTCATGTGCTCAACATAATGTGACATGCGACGCGCACATGCATCTTCTTCCGGTAATATTATTCCCAGTGACCGGGGTGGAGGCACAGCGCAGTACGACACGCATCCCCAATCAATTCCACGAGACATGTCGCCACCATCATTATTGTTATTACCAACATCATCGGTACAACCATTCACCGTCATTATGAGCTATAACTCTTACCACCACCACCGGTCGCATTCACTCTCTCTCAAACCTGACCCGTGGACCCACAACACGTCATTCTGACCGGGGGGCCCACGTGAGGCACGAGATAACTCAGATGTGGTACGCCGTTAGTAACTTCAACGGCCATCGAGGTGTGCGGTTGAGGTAACCGCGACGACCACCGAGCAACCTTCTTCTTTTGCTCCCCGCCGTGAGCGCACGGCGGTTGGAGTAACTGCGAGTGACCGCGGCCACCGGCAGGAGACGAGACGGGACGGCAATGGTGGAGTCGGAAGTAAGGTAGAGAGAGAGAGAGAGAGAGAGAGATCGGTCCTCAGGTTCTAAAGTTGGGCCGGGGGAACCGAGGCGTCGGCACGAAGCCCTCGTGACCGGATCCGATCTGGTTGAGCCGGTCAGGGATGGTGGAGTCGAACAGCCTCGATCCCGGGTTCTCGGCGTAGCAGACGTAGTAGCAGGCGACGCATCCGTGCGGCAGGGCCATGCCGATCCTCGTCTGCTGGGGGAGAAGGAATTAAGCGTCACCGTGGAATGAACCAAGTCGGAGAAAGCAGGGAGGGAGAGAAAGACCATGAGGTAGCCGACGAAGAAGGCGAGCAGCGACACGGTGGCGGTGTAGTGCTTGTGGGAGGAAAAGGTCCAGGAAGCAGCGAAGATGAGGGAGAGGGCCCCGCTGGTGACCCCCGTCAGGAAGCACACGGCGCTGGTGATGTCCGAGTCCACCACCGCCTCCATCCTCTGCTTCTCGAACAGCCCCCATGTGCTCTGCGACGCCTCCACGAACCCCCTCCCGTATGCCGCTATCTGCAGACATTCCCCACTCCAATCAGCATAGTTTTGACTTTTGATTCCGCGTATAGTTTTGAAGCAACAAGGGGGAGCGGGCTCGTTTACATGGACGAACGCCCAGCTGTTGCCGTAGCGGAAGATGGACTCCATGACTCGGAGACAGCAGTGCGCGCACGAGAACAAGAACTCGTCCTCGCCCTCCAACAAGTTGAGGCCGCGCGCCATGATGCGGAGCGCCTCGATGGTGGGCACGAAGAGCGAACCTAGGCAGGCGCTACCGAGGTTTACGGTCGTGGCCCGCTGGAAGCTGAACTGGGTGCTGGACTGCATCCCCCTGAGGTAGTAAAGCGCGATCACTCGGCTCACCGTCAGGTTGGCCACATTGCGCATCACCTCGGCCGTCCATGCGAGGCTCAGCACCAATGCGAGGATGGTCAAGGTGGGATAGGAGAAGTTGAGCGCTCCGATGACCGCGAAGCACCAAGCCGAGATCCACAGGAAGCCTACGCCCAACATGAGGTAGGCCGGACCATTGACGTCCCGGAACTTGGTCACCGGCCTGAGGGCCTGGGCGAAGACCTTCCCGGTGAAGGCGATGCGGCGGGTGACCCAGCACGCGTAGAGACCGGCACCGATCGAGAAGGTCATGAAGGCGACGCCGAGCCCGTCCGTCGCCGGGAGGGAGAAGCAGAGGAGGAGTATGCCAGCGGCCATGGTGGCGAAGAAGCAGGCCCAGAGGATGAAGGGGACCATGACGGAGGGCCATGAGCGCACGGCCTTCTGCCATGCGAAGGCGAGGCCGATGCTGAGGACGGAGGCACCCTCGATGGGCGGAAGCCAGAACTTGAGCACCCGTCGCCCGTTTCGAGCCTTCCCCGAGTCCGAATCTAGGAGTCCTTGGATGCCCTTGAACCAAAAGAAGCACACGGCGGCGGCCGCCACCAGCAGGTGGAGGACGAAGAGGAGGAGGGATACTCTGTTAGTGTACTCTCTGGAGTTGAGCGACGCCAATCCGACCTACTTCCACCGGTCACAGCATCAAAAGCTAATCACAGTAGATTCCCACTTTCTCTGCCTGCTTTAATACCGAGAACTCTTACCTGTGGGGTTGGGGTGGGTTGGTAGGCGGCCGGCGGAGTGGCGGCGCCATGGAGCACGACCTGGATGGGGGCAACCGGATGCTGGGTCTGCAGCCGGGAGACCCACGTCTCGCTCCGTGATGAATCGACCACCGCCGCGACTTCTTTCTTCTCACCTCCTCCATCCGGCTTCCCTTCCATGTCCAGCTTCTCTTCCTTTTCTCCTGCCTCCCCTTCCGTCACTGCCATTGAGCCACAACCCACACATTCACGAGCATGGACCGACGAAGGATTACCGTCTTTGAGCTTTCTGTTCTTCGCACTTCTCTCTCCTAGTCAGCGCTGACAGAGTTGATCTAAAAATATTTACCACGCCCGTCGAGTCCCACAGAAACAACCACCGTCGGAGATAGACGTTCGACATGGACAGGGAAGCATGAGGACTTCGCCGAGCTTACGTACTCCGTGGACGCCTTGTCTTCTAGCCATGAGAGAGAGTGTGTTGTTCCCTTAATTAAGAAGGTGTGCGATGATAATATTATTGGATTTGTAGGACTCTGTGTCTTCGAGTTAGGAACTGCACGGGAACAAAAAGGCTTTACAGCATTGATCTCTAACATAGAACTAAGGTGTCTCCCACAATAATTGCCTCATGCTCACCTTCATATTTAGCTGGAAAGGAGAGGTGAAGGACGCAAGTTGAGATGCGAATGCTTTACCTGATTGCAAACTTATCAACATCATTTCTTCTTATGATAGCCTTGAAAGAGTCTGCACGCTCAAAAATTCTTCTTTTCTAATAGAAAAGAAATCCTTAAGAAGATTTCAAAATCAACAAAAGATTTATGTAATTTAAAATTTCAATATAATTAGTCTTTGCTATACAAAAAAAATAAAATAAAAGGAATCTCAAATTTTTTATTCATATTATCCAATAAATTTTAAATATTTTTTTACTCGTTATTCTCTTTATACTTTACGAACGCCTAAGAATCCAAATATACTTATTGACTCTTAATAAAAATTTAAGATATATTTTATATTTTAGAAATAAAATCTAGTTCATAAAGATTTATTTTCTTACCTGAATTTCTAGTTTTAAATCTTCAAATAGTCTCTCGACGTACTTACCTACCGTGGTAAATATATATTAATAAAAAAAATAAATCTCCTAAAATAATAGAAAGATATTCTATCTAAATAATAGAAAGATAGGTCACTTTTGTTTTCTTTCTTTTTTAGGAACAATTTTTTTTTCTTTCATCTTTATTTTCTAAAAGGCATCTCTCTCAATCATTTTAAACTCACCCTACTTTCTCATTCCATATCTCCTGCTTCTCTTGTCTTATATTAATATAAATTTGGAGTAAGTTTCCAAAGCATATCTGTCGAGTATCTCATGTGTATGTACGAAAACATGTTTCATTGTTTTTACCATAAATGGGATACATAACCACTCATCGGAAAGCCATTTTAAGATCTCAGATCTAACAAAACTAATATCGATGGAGATATAAACCTAATTGTGATGCAAAGTTCAAGCAATATAAAAACCCATTTATTTATCCTATAAAAATACTTTTCTCTGTTCATAAAAGCCAACATAAATAAGCCGACCCTAATATAAATAATATAATATTAACTATTTAGTTATTTATAATTGTATTTCAAGAACTTTGAAGTCCTATTGTCGAAGGGGATTTGGAACCTATTTTAATTTGATAAAAGAATATAAATAACTAGTTTGTGACAAACTAAATTACTATAATAGACAAAAAAAATTAAAGAATAATTTAGATATTTTTTAAAAAAATCAAGGATACTATTTGGGAAAAAGTAAAATAGGAATACCTATTGAAAAACACAATTTATAGGTATTTTTTTAGGTAAACTACTTAATTAATTTTGTTACTAATATTTTTAGTCCGAATCTGTGCAAGTCTTCTTGCATTTAAGATGATTAAAAGAAGATTGGACCCAAAAAACAAAAAACAAAAAACAAAAAAAAGATACATTTTTTTAATATCGTAAAAGAGGGAATGTTCTAAGGGGAAAATAGTTAAAATGTTGGATTTTTCTAAGAAAATTCTTCCAAAAACAATTGCAGTATTCTCCTCTATCGAAGACGCAGATAAGCGAAGCGGAGTCATCGGCGTGAACGACTAGCATATAGTCAATCAGCGAGAAGACCCATACGGTGGAGATGATGATGATGAGTGTCGTCGTCGATGACCTCCTGCCGGTTGCGCTGCACCCACCTCCCGTCATGCGCTCGGGTCATTCCCTTGTTCTCGTCCTGCCTCCAAAGCGGCGGCACCATGTGGGTAGTCCTTGAGGAAGTCACATGCCTTGTTCACCAACGTCGTGGTACCTGTTCGCCCCACCTAAAAAGCCATCCGTAGGACTGCAGCGGATGGCTTTCTCATCTGATTCCAATAATATTATGTTGCACAGGACCAAAGCGGTAGATATTGTCGGCAATAGTCTGTGATTCAGAGTGAACTAGTTCTCGGTGAATGCAGCTGGCCGTCCATGGAGTCGATTTGGAGTCTTGGACTAGTTTATGATTTGATTGAAACAGAGAAGAAGAAGAAGAAGAAGAGTACGGCATGAGTACCCGTCGAGAAGGTGCAGGTGAGCTTCCAGGTTGTCGAAGCAGGAGGGGTCGACGGTGTCCTTGAGGAACGGTGAGTGCTTGTGGTCCAGCGCCAGCTCCACCCCGACGTGGCTGCAGCTCCAGGGGAGCCAATCCGCCGGCCTCTTCACCAGCTCCGGCAGTCGCTCGTCGAACAGTATCCCCGGCACCTTCTTCGGCACCACAACGTAGCCGATCCAGTTGGCCTTCTCGCTCCAGGTCTTGGCGCGCCCCCGCGAACGGGTGAAGAAGTTGGGCAGGTTGATGTTGGAGGTAGCGTGTCACCTCGTAGCCAAGCCAACACCTTTCATGCCAAGGCTGGCGAAGAACTCGCGGCGGTTGTACTTGCAGCAGCCGCAGAAGCGGGAGAAGGGATCGTAGTCGAAGGCATCGTAGCAGGCCTGCGCCAACTCACCATAGCGGACAAGCTCCGAGCGCAGCGGCGGGTCCATGGGCTCCAGCAACCCCGCCCAGTCGTCGCAGCCGTGGATCTCGCGTCACCTCTCCGCGACGCGGCCGCCGTTGCCCTCTCCACCTGTCATCTCTTCTTCTTCTTCTTCTTCTTCTTCCTCCTCCAGGTCAAGTTCGGTGATGATCGACGAGAGAGGGTCATCCTCGACTGCTGAAGGGTCATGGTTTTTGGCAGTCCGCTCGGCAGCATGCAGCACCGGGATCTGCAAGGATCGGGCAGGAAGGACAGGTCGTTTTGGAAGGGGGAGACGCCGAGTGAGGCGAGGAAGCACGGCGAAAAGCTCGGATGTGCAATTGCCATCGGTTGTGATGGCTAGGATGCGCACCCAAGGTCGATGATAAGGCGGAGGTGGAAAGTGGAGATCAGTAAATATGGGCGGAGGAGGAGGAACGTTTAGTGAGCATATCATCGAACGTTTGGTGAGCATAGATAGCACTGATAACGCCTTACAGACACAAATAACAACGATAATAATAATAATAATGAATTACTCCCATCTTATCGTAGAATTATAATCTGTTTATATCAGTTGATCAACAACAAATATTAGAGATGAATGCAAATAGATAACAACATCGAACAGAGGATAGTTGTCGACTAAACAAAAGATCTTATGAATCTTATGTTCGTCATGAAGTCGTTATTAGTATAGAAATCTTACAGTCGGGCACCCGAACGAGATGTTGTTACAGTTTAGATTTCATGTGCTGCAAGCAGCATTTTGGACACAGCAGCAACAAAAATGACGGCGTTCAAATCCTTGCGATGGAAGAAGATATCCTCACCGGTGTACTGAAACCTGAACGTTGCTTCAGTCCGGCCACCAACCCAATGCTGCTTCTTAGGAGGCAGATCGGCCGGGTCTTGACTGGCGATGCCATTATTCGGTTCACTAACTTGGAAGGTGAGAAGGAGCACCGCCGGGACTTGTTCAACACTACCACCTTCTCCGGGGATGACTTCAGGATTCTCACTGTGACGGCCTTCTTGGGTGCGAACTGCGACTTCAGGGATGTGGAGGATGGTGATTTGATGACGAACTTGTGGGGAGTCTGCGACGGCCTCGTCCTCCCAATCACGGGGGATCTGGTCTTGTAGAACCTCCTTTGCCCGTGGCACGACGTGGGCGAGGAGGAGGTGAAGAGAGGGTTGGGGAACAACACCGTCTTCTTGGCCCAGGGTCGGTTTCTGGGTGATACCCGGTGGGCTGCCACCGACGATCTGCCGCCCACCATCTGGTCTTCCCTCGCAGTAGCCAGCGGCGAATTCGACTTGAATCTGATGCGTGACCTCGCCCTGGAGACGGCCGGGGATTGCTCCGATCGGATGATCCTCAATCGTCCTTGCTTCTCCTTCACCCGCCTTGCCTGCATCTCTGTATTCTCACGTGCTGACGACTTGTTTGTTCTGCGGGCAGTGATGGGAGTTGTAGGTTCGGTGGTCTTGTGGCGGCTTCTCACGGCCGCCGCCGCCGCAGCTGTGACCGCCTCCTTCGTGGTTCGGCTGGCCTGAAGGATCTCCACTACGGTTTCTCCCAGCAGCATGGCCGGCAGCGACATCCGCCGCCACTCCCCTGTTCGCAGAAGAGTCCTTGAATCGACGCTGTAGATCACGAATGGAAAAGAAAGAGGAGTCTCAGAAGCATTGAGACGGTACCATTTGTGCTCCCCTGGAACTTCCCCGCCGGCGATTTCCGAGACGAAGCATTATTTCTCATCCTGCAAAAAGAAGTGGCACTCCTTTGCTGTTAAGTGAGGCATAGAAAACGGGGAAGGAAAGAGACTGCAGAGACGACATGGAGCGAACCTTAAGGATTCTTTCTTGCATACCAGACTGGTTCTGAGATATCCTCTCGTGCTGCGAGGGCTGAGAGTGACACCGGCCACAACCTTCGTCCCACCCGTCACCGTGCACTGGAGCTCCTGCAGCCGAGCCATGCACCTCTCCACCTTCGCAAAAGGAAATGTATCTGAGGTTGTGTCCGAGCTAGTATTAATGCAGACAATTGAAAGAATTATACCTTGATCAGTGTTTCCCTGACGAGATTGGGGTTGAGGGCGGCGGTCATCCTCCGCTCCTTGGTTGGAGTCTTGGCCACCATCTTGGTTGGATCTGATCTCTCTCTCTTCCTCCCTCCCTCCCTCCCTTGATGGGAGCTGAAGTGGGAGTTTGAAATGGGCAACGTCTATGGGTCTCTCTCTCTCTCTCTCTCTCTCACTGTGGCAGCTAAAGTGGCGTTTGAATTGGCTGACGTTATGGGTTTGCAACGGTCATCTCTATCTACCCTTGCAACGGCTACTTTTGACTTCTTAGAGTAAGAGTCACTGCTTTCCGTCCCATCTATAGTAAGATTTCCTACTTCTGGAAATGCGATAGTTAGATCCTTATTTCTACTGCAAATTTGGGATGGGTGAATCCAACATGACTGAATCTACCTCATGTATTAATATTTTTCGCAAAGATTTTTATTTTTTTATCCTCAAAATGTTCTTATGTCGAAAAGTTAGGGTTTTTTTATTCACTCGGGATCCGGTCCTGGGCGCACGAGCATCAGCCAGCATACAGAGCGCTCCCGAAGTGGACACGTGGGCAGAATTATACCGCCGTCGCTTGCGAGCCAGGGAACATCCTTACACCCTCTCATGATAGGGCCATGGTTCAGTAGGATCCACATCTTCCTTCCCACAGAGAACGGTGTTCCCTACTTCGATCGAGACAGGGACAACCGACACCCTCCTGCGCGCGATGGCGCATGACGATCGTTGATCTTAGTGATCACGGATCTAAAAGTAAATCAGATGGTTATGCCGCGTGCCCCATCAATCGTTCCTTCTCTTCGGTACTGCACGAACTGGAGACGAAGTAGACCGAGGTGAATGGTTTTAGTTCTCGGAGGAAGCGGTCGCCAAGGCAGGCAGATAACAACATATTACAGATGCAAGAGATGAGAGACCAATCCCACCACGCAGTACGTTCAAGAACAGCCGTGACTTAGAGAGAAGCGAAGAAGACTGCAGAACGACAAAGCCTTCTTTCTCGGTGCCTTTGTCGTTCTTCAGAGTCGAAGCAAGGAAATGGCTCCGTGGAGGAACGAAAGAGAAGCAAGTTAAAGGTTTCCCGAGTGTTTTCATTGGGAAGACGAATACGCCTCAAAACAAGGCGATTTTGAAGCATGAGTGGCAAAGGGAATCGTAGGCAAAGGTAGAAGAAGAAGTAAGGATCTTCTCTCTCTTGGATACATGAACAAGATGGCAACGTCTCATATGAAATCTATGTAGGAACTCATTCTTCTGGTTGAGAAGGTTGAATTCACCACTGCTTTTTATGCATTCACGCATCATCCCACTTCTCCCTCTTAAGTGACTCACCTAATGGGAACTGAAGAGGGAGAACTCTATTCTAAGATTAAGGCGTAAATATAGGGGTTAAAATACAAACCCACCAAAATAGTTTAGATTCGTCGGCCAATTCAAGCACTGCTCAATGTGTTACGTTGCATGGTCTCCGGCTGCTGGAGCGGCCCGAGGCTGTCGCAGCAGGAGACTGAAGACAACCATGCTTTGTTAATGGGAGCACGTGAACTTTCTGCATCGAGATAAAAATAGAGATGTGGGCTTCACTTAGCTGTAAGGGGGAAACCCGAAATTTTAGTTTGGCTCTCGGAATTCAGGGAACATTTGAGAGATCCATGGCAGGACAACTCCTTCCCATCAACTCTTGCTCCTCTAAATTTAAGGTCTGCGGCGTCAGCCTCGTTCCCGAATTAGTCCGCCGTCCAACTCTTCCTCAGCAAGTAGTATCTCCTGCTTCCGATTTCACCTCGCCACCCCCTTCTCCTCTCTCTACATAAGGAAGCTTACGAACTGTGCTTTCATGGCTCTCCTTCTTCTTCTTCTTCAAGCTGATTTTAATTGTAAGCAAGCGGATTTCAAGGGCTCTTCGTCCTCCTATGTGTGCACAGATGGAGACATCGTTAAGGTTAGCTCTTTACTTCCGTGCCATTTTGTGGTGCTTAACCCGTCTTGCAATCTTTGTTTGTTCTTGAATTGACGGCTCGTCTTCCTCAGGTTATCCCTCTGCGAACACGAGAACAGGGACTGCACACTCTGCTACTCGGCCGGCAAGATCCGAATGGCAACCGCCGTGCCAGCGGCACGTGAAGGACCCGATTCTAGCTGCATCTTTTGGGGTCGAGCCTCGCCCTTCGTGGCGGCCGCCACCGGAACGTCGAACGATCCCAATCCCTCGACGCCATCCCGAGGCGTCATGCTGCTACCGGACGGACACTGGGGCGCGCAGATCTACGCTCACGGGCATCGAGTCTGGCTCGGGAGCTTCGAGTCGGAGAGAGCGGCGGCCGGGGCTTTCGACAGCGCGGCCGTCAAGCTCCATCATGGCGACTACTCCCACCGCAATCTCCCCGCGACCCGGCACGCCGCCCTTGAACGCAAGTTCCAGGAGACGTTCAGCATCGATGATGTGCTCGACATGATTAGGGACGGATCATATTGTTCACGATTAGAGGAGTACACCAGGCTACACGCAGCGCCAATCCGTGACCTCCCTCATGCTCGTACGAGCGGCAACGTGACGTTCCTGGAGATGTTCGTAAAGGAACTGACGCCCAGCGACGTCGGGAAGCTCAACAGATTGGTCATTCCGAAGAAGCACGCGACGCTGTATTTCCCGTCGGTGGTTGCGGAGACGGCCGACGAGGTTCGGGTCGAGTTCGTGGACCGCGAGGACCGCCCATGGACGTTCCGATACTGCTACTGGAAGAGTAGCCAGAGCTATGTCTTCACCAAGGGCTGGAATAAGTTCGTGAAGGAGAAGAGGCTTCAGGCGAAGGACACGGTGGCCTTCTATCGGTGTGAGGAGAGTGACGGACACCGGAGAACGTATTGCCTGATCGACATCATCCGGCACACCGGTGGCGGCGATCGCAGCGGCGGTTCTAGTCGGAGCACGAGCGGGGTGATCGGAGTGGGGCTCGGTTTCAAGAGGAAGAAGATGGAGAACGGAGACGAGGAAGACCATCGTAGCTGTGGTTTTGGCAGTAGAAAAAGTGGGGTGATGGGCGTTGGCCTGGATCTCAGTTTAGAGAGAGTGACAGAGAAGAAAGACGACGAAGGAGGTGTAGTGACAAGATCAGCCGTGCCTCGGAAATCGTCGGAGACGCAGGACAAGAACAAGGGATTGAAACTGTTCGGTGTCTGGATCGCTGATGAGAATGATAGGAGAGGAAAGAACATGGGCACGTAGTCGTGACATCGTTGCTTCATGGCATTATTCCTTAGGTTATGTTAATCCATAGAGTGTTGTCGATCGAGAGCCTTTACTGCTGGGAATCTCTCGGTACTTCCTCGTCGTGAAGACATATTTAGACAGACAAAGGACTCCTTTTATGTCCACTGTCATTTGTTGCTGCACCGGCTGATGCTTCAGTCTCTGTACATTTTATGTTTGTTTAAGAAGACAGTATCTTCGGTGCAGTCTTTAATATATGAATGAATATATTAATATACGAATGATTTAATTTGATTATATCAGATCGCATTATTGTAGATATTAATTAATTTTATATTATAATTTTGATAAAAAATTAAGATAAAAAATAGTTTAAATATGATATAATAGATGCTTAATTATTAAGAGTTATGATATGGTTGATGTTGTGATAGTGTTTTTGATGACGTGTTTTCATGTCACTGACGACGCCTTTAAGGAAAATGACATGACACGGAGCAACTTCGGCGCCGGACGCATTCGTTGGCCGCAAAAGTCGGTGTCACGTGATACGATGACGTCCTTGTGTACGTCGGTCTCGGTTCGGTGGCCTTCATTACCTCAACCTCGCGAGGCCGCTGCAGAAGGTGAGAGAGTTCGATGGTGAGATCCGTTGAGAAGGGCGATTCCGAAATGGCCACGGCCCGTCCGCCGCTCCCCCTGAAGACCCGCCTCATCATCGCCACCATCACCGCCGCCACCGACGCTGCCTGCCGCCGCGACGGCACCGTCAACCGCCGGCTCTTTAACCTCTTCGACCGCAGGACCCCTCCCAACCCCAGCCCCGTCGACGGCGTCGCCACAGCCGACCACACCGTCGACCCCTCCCGCCACCTCTGGCTCCGCCTCTTCTCCCCCGCTTCCCCCGCGCCCGGCACCCTCCCCCTCATCGTCTACTTCCACGGCGGCGGCTTCACCTTCCACTCCGCCGCCAGCGGCCCCTACGACGCCTTCTGCCGCCGCCTCGCCCGCCGGGTCCCCGCCCTCGTCGCCTCGGTCGAGTACCGCCTCGCGCCCGAGCACCGTTGCCCGGCGTCCTACGACGACGGCATCGACGTCCTACGCTGGCTCGGCAACGGCGATCTCGTGCCTGACCTGTCCGCCGTCTTCCTCGCGGGCGACAGCGCCGGGGGGAACATCGCCCACCACGTGGCGCGGCTGGCGCGAAGGGAGGCGCTGGGTCCGGCCAACGTGGCGGGGCTGGTGGCCATACAGCCGTTCTTCGGTGGGAAGGTGGCGTCGCCTTCGGAGGAGCGGCTGGGTGGGATGCCCTTCGGGAAGCTGGAGCGGTTCGAGTGGATGTGGAGATCGTTCCTGCCGGTGGGCGCGGACAGGGACCACGAAGCAGCCAACGTGTTCGGGCCAGGGTCGGCGGCGGCGGACGACTTTGAGGAGGGCTTTCCGGCGACCATGGTGTGCGTCGGCGGGTGGGACGCGCTGCAGGACCGGCAGCGGTGGTACTGCGAGGGGCTGAAGAGGCACGGGGTAGATGTTCGCGTCGCCGAGTACCCGGACGCCGTCCACGCCTTCTACGTCTTCCCGGAGCTGCCCGACGCCCACAAGCTGGTCGATGACATCGCCGATTTCGTCCACCGGCGGATGGACGAGCTCAGCAAGCCCGTCGACAAATGACATCGCTTCCTTTCTCGTACGCATCGAAACAAGCAGGATCATCCCCTGCAGCACGCATGTATGACGCAATAACCCTTATGGAAGAAAGCTTCGGCCTTTCGTAGCATGTGTACTTCATCTCATAGTAGCAATCAATTTTGAGACATATTTAGCTTCTGCATGAACAAGCACTCGGCAATGAAGATAAATTTGATCTATCAACAATTGAATGTGGTAAGTTTCAACAGCAGCAGCAGCAGTAGGGGAGGAAGAACACATGAAGCAAGGAAGCACAAGTCATCATCCATGCGCAATCTGGGTTTCATCCGTGTTGAAGTCTTCTTCAAGCACGGTCACGGAACGATGCTCAGGAACGCCGATGGATGCCGACGAGACGCGTCCAGGTGAGATGGAATGCGCCGTGGTTTCACCAGCTTGAGGTTCCACATCCGTGTCTTGCTTCGCCATGGGCAAGCCAGCTGTGCCGGCACTTGCAGAAGATATCCTTCCCTTCCACGTTCCACCATCCTGATGTCCAACACCAGAAGGTCATCGATCAAACCAATTCGGAAGCTTCGTAATGATTGAAGCATCGGATTGCTTGAGAAGAGAACAGAGCAACCACAT
Organism: Musa itinerans; assembly: GCA_001649415.1. Lineage (NCBI taxonomy): Eukaryota > Viridiplantae > Streptophyta > Magnoliopsida > Zingiberales > Musaceae > Musa > Musa itinerans. Next base: position 67,880 of record LVTN01000413.1, read on the forward strand.
CTATCATCAGGAGGTAAAAGAATGTAGCCAAGACAGGGGATGAACACTTGCATCAAGTATCGAAGGATCGGGCAGCGGGCATCTCACGGGTTGATCGTGGTCGAGCGGCTCCGTCGGGTGCTCGATCGGTTTGAACTCGTCGTTTACATCAGCTTCATGGTCAGTGCCGGTAGAGGAACCTCCGACCTCCATGTTTGGAGCCAAAAATACTTGCCTCACGTCCTGTCCAGGAAAGCCATTTCATGAATAGTTCAGAGGAACATCATTCATTAGCTGACAGCTAAATAGAAATCCATTCGAGAGGGCAAATCTCATCGACTCATCAAAACTTGGAGATCACAACAAATCTCGCCAGGGAAGGGAAACCAAGCAACCAAAATCTTATCTTTCTGACGAAGAACCGGAAAACAAGCAGTTTTGTGGGCTCACAGACGCGCTCTTCGTCCGGCGGTGGCTGATCCTCCCGGCGGAGAACAGAGCGAAGATGCCGACCATCTGTCTCCTCTGCACTGTTCCGAGGGAAGAATCAAAGGGCTCGCATCACCACGAAGGCATCGGACATAGGAGAGCCGGGATGGAACGGGGAGCCGATGGAGGAGCGAGCAGAGCATTTTAGATGAGAGAGAGCGCACGGTTAACAGCCGCGCGCAGGCCACCGCTCTCCATGCTGCCTTGAGTGCGAAGTCGACATGATGGGGAGTCCGAGGGGGAGACAGGTGGGGTCCTCCTCGGTGGCGCCGCAACCACGACTGTCGGCCATCGCCACCGGAATCTATCTTCCGCCAGTTTCCGAATCTAGGAGCACCCATCCATCGGGTTTCCTTCTTCACGTAATCCCATGCAAAGCTGTAAGACAATCTGACGCACTCCCTCCGCTCTGCAGTTTCTTCTTCCTCAAACGGAGTCGTCGTTTGCTTCAGCATCCATTTCTTTCTCCAACCCCTCTGTCTCACACGAAATAGACCACCGCGGGAGTAACAGAGCAGGAACGTTCATGTCAAAGCCTGGCATGTTCATCCACCAACCTACAGTTCTGGCCCATGTCTCTTAGATGACCTGAGCCACCCTGTACTCTCTCTCTCTCTCTCTCAACCTTCTCTGAGGTAACATCAAGTGACAACTTAAGTGCAGTGATAACATCTTTAAGCATATCGTGGAAACCAGCAAGGTGTGAATTTTGTCACCATGCAAGCAGGTTTGATGTTGTGGAAATGCAAGTATGTGCAAAGTGGGATGTCAATCTCGTGGATTGTCACATCAAGTGTTCACATGCACAACCGACCTGCAAAAGTGGCCTGTCGACTCCCATATTTTTCAGCAATTATAATTAGAAGATAATTCAGCGTGTTGCATATTTAGCGTCCGTTCAACATCACCTTATTATATATGTATATATTATATGATATGACATGACACAATAAAAGTATTTAAACATTTGAAATGATTTTTATTTATAAATTAATGTGTAAATAATGAAAATTATAAGCCCAATATAATGCAAAGATGAAAGTTAAGCAGACGCCCAGCCCGCTTTATTATAAGCCCGATACGAAGCCCACTATTTACTCACGTGCACATCATGTGAGGCACGCCCACCGCTTCCGCTCGACTCCAAAACCCTAGTAGCGTCGTTGCAAACCGAGTTCGCCACCGCCCCTCTCTCTGCCCTCCCAAGAAGAGGAGCAAACCCCGACCCCCACTCCTCCGCTTCGCTTCATCTCCATGGGCAGAGTTCTAGACGATGACATGGCTCCTTCGATTGATCAAGAAACCCTACACGTAGCTATGGAGGAGGAGAAGAAGAATAAGAAGAAGAACAAAGAGTTCGAAAACGGTGAAGCCCTAACCCTAACTCCGGATTCCACGGAGAACGGCGGCGAGGAACACATGATCGGGACCAAGAAGAAGAAGAAGAAGAAGAAGAGAAAGATTGTTGAAGCTGAGCTCGACTCTTTCTCCAAGAATTCAGGAACCCTCGGAAATGATTCCGAGAAGACGAAGAAGAAAAAGAAGCGGGAGGGTGAACAAGGAGCGATCTCGAAGGAGGAACCGGCGTTGGATTCGAGGATGGAGAGGAAGCAAGTGGAAGAGGGGGGAACGCGGGGAGAGGGTCCGGAAGCGGGAGGGGGCGGAGGTGTGATTGTTTCTGGGAATAACACGTCGGATCCCAAGTACAAGGCATTGAGCTCGTTTGCCGAGTCTGGGCTTCCGGCGAAGGTTCTTGATTGCTGCAAGAACTTCAGCAGACCCTCGCCTATTCAGTCGCATGCGTGGCCTTTCCTCTTGGAAGGGCGAGATTTCATCGGGATTGCTGCCACTGGATCTGGTAAGTTATTAAATTTTGACTCTCTTTATTCGGTTTAAGAGTCTGAGAATTATTATTTCTACTCAACAGATAATTTATGTTGATTAAGTTGAATTCTTTTGGATCATTCACCTAGGAAGGCCTTGATCTTGATACAAGCACAGGGAATATTTAGTTGCGTCTTGAATTTGGCTAATGTTTTTCAGTCCGAGATTTTTGTTTCAGTCGTGAATAATTTACGGCTACTTTAATTAGGAGGGTCTCGATCTTGATATAAATGCAGTAATTATGTTTAGTTGCACTATGAATTTGGCTAATGCTTTAGTTTCATTACGAAGGAAACGTCCGAGCAACTGCAATAACCTTCTATCATTCTTTATCAGACATGTTAATTTCTTATTGATATATTTAACTTGTTTTCAATCGGTTCTTCATTATGCAAACTAGAGGTACATCTTTGGTTGATTCCTTGTCTGTCGATTGTTATAGGAAAAACCCTGGCATTTGGTGTACCAGCATTAATGCATATTCTGAAGATTAAGAGTGAGAAAACATCAAAAAAGACAGTTCCTCGATGCCTTGTATTGTCACCTACGAGGGAATTAGCTCAGCAAGTATTTCTCCTTCCACATTGCTGCATTATTTACTCACTTGTCTTTCCAAGTTTTTGTTTGTATTTTGGAATATTATAATATTGCACAGCGATCGGCCTATGTTTGTCTAAGAGTTTATTAGTTCTTATCAGTAAGCTTCCTCAGAAAGTATTTCTCCTTCCATATCGCCGTCATTATTTACTCACTTGTCTTTCCATGTTTTTGTTTGTATTTTGGAATATTCTAATATTACACAGCGATCGGCCTATGTTTGTCTAAGAGTTTATTAGTTCTTATCAGTAAATTTGTTTAAATGAAATCCATTTATTTTTTGAGAAATAGGCTTTAATTCAAGTAATTAAAATTTACCTGTTAGTTTATTGATATAATGCCAGTTTATTTTCTGCCACCAAAGACTAAGCTTATGTTAATCTTGTTAGATCAAAATATAGTATTGGAAATTTGTAATCAAATAATGAAATAACTGAATGTATGTAACCTGAGATCCTTAATCTGATGTTTGAAAGAATTTGGCATTTATATCATGCAGATGCCGACATGGTTTTTTGGCAGCATTTTGGCTCTGACATTTGTGGATTGGTTTGATTTGCTTTTATTTAATCAGAATTTTTGGGATGTTTATATACGCTTACTAGATATATTTGGTGCCTTTGCATTGCAATAAGTTAGCATTCTGGTTACTAAACATAAATTTGTGTAGATTGCTTGAGACTTGCGTAAAGAATAGTATTGTAATGAAGTGAATGCAGATTCATAGTTTCCATTTATAATGACACTCAGAGAATATTTTATTTGTAAGTATGATGAGCTTTATTATTTTTTTTTATGGAAGCAAATGTTGAAACAAATCCACTGCTGTTCGAGGAAATCTTATTTGATTGATTGATTCTATAACATCTTGCCAATGTTTCCTCTTTTAGTTAGATAATTGTTTTGGGTAAACATGCCCGTTTTTTATCCCAAAAAGTTGAATTCATTCTGTACAAACTTGACAAGATGAGCCACATCGACATCTTTGGCCTTGCTTGTTACTTTCAGTAATTCTGTTTCGTTTCATTTGGTTTTTACAGCATTACCATATTACAAGTGACATTCTTGGGAAATATGCAAAATACCATATATTTATATTAACATGAATATTTCAGTCATCACATGGGCCCAATGTTTCTCTTGGAATAAATATTTTAAGTCAATATGAACATTGAGGTGCTGATAAAAGTAATGTCTCTGAAGTTGAATGTCTATTTTGATGACAGATTGAAGACGTTTTAAGTGATGCTGGGACTCTTCCTGCTATAAAATCAGTTTGTTTGTATGGTGGGACTTCCAAGGGACCACAAATTTCCTCTCTGAAATCTGGAGTTGTAAGATCTTGAGAAATTTGTTCACTTTATGTATATGTGCACTGCAATTTTTTTCATATGACAAAAATGCCATTCATGCCTTTTGAAATTTAATGTTTTTTCTAAATAGGTTGTTTAAATAACCATTTTTTTATATCTTCTAGTTGTATAATGAGCATTTTGTTGAAAAATATAACCACATGTTATGTGTTCTACGAGAATATATGGAGAAACCCTTTGTCTATGTTAAAAAAGTTAGTAATAGGATGCTAGTTTTATAAAATGTTTGATCTATGTAGTTGTTTTATCTTATTGTTTCTTAGGTGAAATAAATTCTAGTTGGACTATGACAGGCATTATTCTCATGTCTTTAAGGTGATATTGGTATCATTTTAAAGTCAGTAGCATATTTGATTCGTGTTAAACATGCTTAAAAAACATTTATAATTTTTTGGGACATAGATTGAATAAAGAAAATATGATTTTTATTTGTTTCTGAACCAGGGAGATGGGAATTGAAGGTATTCTTTCTACAGTATACAGCAATATTGTGTTATCTGTCTCAGAAATTCAGACTTTTTTTTTTTCACACAGTCATGTGGAATTGAAATGTCCTAGAGCCATCCTTAAGAAAAGTTTTGCTCTTGGTCCTCTGATCTCACATGTTTGTTGTTCCTCCTTTTTGCTTATAGGATATAGTTGTTGGAACTCCTGGTCGTATGAAAGATCTGATTGAAATGGGTGTTTGCCAGCTGAAAGATGTGTCCTTTGTGGTGAGTTGAAGTTGTTTCATGTTTTTGTTCTTTCTATTGTTTTGCTTCACAAAACATAAAGTGTGCATGACTTTTTGAGTAGTGAAGTAAAACAAGTGTGGCATGCACATTTTCATGTCTTCACCTTAAAGCATGCTTTACAGTGCCAATACAACATAACTTGCACTAAATGTGTGATTTAGTTTGTCAAAATCGAGTTTCATATAGGTGTTTCTTATGATATTCCACAGTTAATGGCACCTTTTTTCCACAAAAGTAGTAAATTATGTCCTTTCAATCAATTCTAAGCAGCGAGCCTTATTGGAAGTTCATGTTGTGATGCTGAGTGTGTTGTCTGCCTAATCTTGTTTTGCTATTGGTCGTCCTGTACCATAGTAGTGTGCAACCCACCCTTAAGTACCGAATTGTGGTTATCTGCAGGTTCTTGATGAAGCAGACAGAATGCTTGATATGGGATTTGAGCCAGAAGTCCGTTCAATATTAAATCAAACATCATCTGGTTTGTAACAACTGCTGCTTATTTTTTCTGTCCTATATCTGTGTTGTGGAGTGTTGCTATGAGCAGTTCATAGTTCATACAATAACTTTTATTTTAATTTGGAATAATTTTGTCTGCACAGAGTAATTGTGTAGGCATGCAGAAAAGCAGCCCACAAGAGTCACCTCATTCGGTCTCAGTGGGTGACGTTTGTCATTCTTAGTTCCCTCCACAATTTACACCTGACTTGGATAACTTCTTTTGGGGTTAAATATGTGGGTGTCTAAAATTCTACTCTTGTTTAATTAGTCTTAGGAATTTTCTGTCTCTGTAGTTATAAAGAACTAAGATCACCAGTTCTAAGCTAAATGCAGGTTAAAATAACAAAGTGCATCTGCAAGAATAACAAGTGTTCTTAGATTTTGTGTGCCACATATTTTACAAGCATTATGATCCCGTGTAGACCAAAGTTTGCTCAAGGAAGAAGCCACCGAGTTTTACTTGTAGGTTAGTTGTGCATGGATTGCATATGACACATTCCAAATGTTTTATTGTTTTGCAATTATTTTTGATGAATTCTTGCACTGATGCAAAGGCCACAATGTCTTTGTTTTATAATTTAGGACAATCAAAGCATGAGATGCAATAGTTCTGCAATTTTCTATGCTGTAGTGACATTGTATTTTTATTGGTTGACTGGGGCATTATAAAAATAAATATACATACACAAATATTAGCCTGTAATAGATGAGCAGGGAGAGCGGAAGAAAAAGTTGAAGAGACCTATTATGGCAAAACTTATTGATGACAGTTTTATGTTGTCTACAAATAGGTGCAAATTATTTATTGGCCTTTTTTTCTTCTTTCATTATGATGCTTGGTTCTATGCTCTCCAAGTGCATCATTTTCACTGAAGTTTTTCTGGCTTGTTATTGGACCACTTTGTGAGGCTTATGTTTGTAAAAAGTTTATTCCAAAGGATAGTAATGGGTTTTGCTTCTGCGTGTATTTCCGTGGGCATTTCTTGTGGATGTTTTTTTTATTATTTAGGTCTGAATGGCTTGTAGTGAATCACTTAGGAATCCTTAAGCCCATGTTTATTGTTTGTTATATGTTGTTGCATAAAGTACTTCAACTGCTCCTTAAACAAGTATATTCCTCATAAACCCACAACAACAGATATTTGTGATAGCTTGAGACTTGTTCAAGTTTTGTTTATTTCTGGCAATCCAGTATCTTCCTGCCGGTATTAGCACAGGTCCATGTTTTGCCAATACTGTAGTTATATATTCATTTGAATTATTTTTGTATTGTGTTGGCTAAGAATTATTCCCATGCGGTGGGCATGCCAGCTCAGTTGCATCTATACATCTCTAGTATCATGGCCGTGCCAGTGAAAATTAAATTCTTGGTCCCCATGTATATGACAAATGTCATCTTTTGGAAGTTTTAAATATCTGGCTAGGACTTTGTCTTTTGATAGTAATACCTGTATCTGCTAGCTAATAAGGTTGATACTTACATATGATCTTGAATGGCCCAGTCTACATTGTACAATATGTCTCAGTTTTGCAGGTTTGTTAAATTTGAAACTTCTGTTTATGTGTATAATCAATTTTCTGTTTAGACTTTTCTTTCAAACAATGTTTGTTGTGAGTAATGTCATAGTTACGGCATCTTGTACTGTTTCTTTTGTCTTAATAAGGTCTGTCACTGGAAGGAATTATTATAATATCATGCTATGGAGGACACAAAGCACATTTTCTTGCAGACCTTAAATTTCCAAATGGTTGTTTTATGACGTGCTTGGGTTATTCTTGATTAGTTGATCTTTTGTAACTTCATATTGCTTTTTATCTGGAATGAGTTTCCATTGTATGTGTTATACATAACATGCTCTTTCTTATCCAAACAGTTAGGCAGATGGTGATGTTTAGTGCAACATGGCCCTTAGCTGTTGACCAGTTAGCTAGAGAGTTCATGGATCCAAACCCTGTGAAGGTATATCTCAAGCACTTGTTTGAACTATTGAACAATGTTGTTGACTTGTTCCCCATGAATCACAAATTTCAGGTTGTTGTGGGGTCTGAGGATCTCTCAGCTAATCACGATGTGATGCAGATAGTAGAGGTATTCTCATGCACGATCGTGCAATTCTTAATAGTCACTATGGTATTGTCATATAAAGTACTTAAGCTACTTCTGTGCCTGTTTCATACTGTTCTATAGGTCTTGGAAGATCGACAACGGGATTCTCGCTTAGTTGCCTTGCTAGAAAAATATCACCAATCACAGAGGTAGCTAATCTATGACTTGGTTCTTCTGTTCTAAGTCTGTGTTTATCTATCTGACTGGATCATGTGATGGTATAAGATAGCAAATCAGGCCACTCTTGCTCCCTACCCAAGGGCGGTGCATGGTTGAAGGACGTTGAAGATTAAGGAGTTACCAGAATCCCTGATTGTTCGATTGTTTTATGGTTGAAGAGATGTGGTTCATGCAACTGGTGATAGAAACATAATAACCAGTACACATTTTTAACATTTCAGAACCCGTAACTCGTATGTAGTATCTTATTTGGTCTAAGGTTATTCAATCACTGTCGACAATGTGAACGGAGTTCATTTTTTATTCAGGTTAGGTTCAGATCGAGTCAACAGTTGTGTAGTGTTGGGCCAACTTTGTGCAAGTAGCATTTTTTTTAAATTTGTACATGTTTGGGATCTTTTTTCATTAGTCATTGGCTATCAAATGAATTTATATATTTTGGGTTCTTGACTAGATTAGATAGTTAGTTCGATCTTCTTCACAGAACCTGGTGGAATATAGTTAATGAAAACAGATTAAAAGTTTGTGGATTTTAATATGAAGGAATTGTAATTTGCAATATGACCATACAGCTAAAGGAATTTTCTTGTGGACATGCCGAACCCAATAATGTGCCATGCAGTTCCATGTGAGCTCATCTTGTGTCCTTGTGCTGTCACCTGCTCAGGCATATTTTATGCATGCTATGCTGCAAAATTGTTGACTGTGCATGTATTCTATGTTATCATGTATGATTGCATATGTAGAATTTTGCCATTTTCGAAATCTGTGCTTACAAGCTAGCTATATGTTAACCTAGCGCCATGTGTCTTTGGTAAACATAGAGACAATGAGCCATATGTTTTGAATACATCGAGCCACTATGCTCACGGAGTGTTTTTTTAGCTATAATAACGTGTCCAGTTGGTGTAAAATCTTAATCTTAAACAACAAAGTCAAAGTAATCATTCAAGTCTGGGGAACTTAAATAGTCAGTCTCTCTGATTAATGGAGTTGTTTGGAACAGAAATCGGGTCTTGGTTTTTGTCTTGTACAAAAAGGAAGCTGCTCGTGTTGAGAATATGCTCCAAAGGAGGTATGATTTCTTTCACCCTTTTTTCCATTGACATAATTGCAAAATAGATACTGTTGGCGGTTCTGAATAGTAGTGTGTATAATATGAACATGCAGGTTCAACAATTCTAGATTTTTTTATTTTGCTTTTGTTTTGCTTCATATTGTACCCAACTCATGTCTTTTTGCTGAAAGGGGCTGGAAGGCTGTTTCTGTGCATGGAGACAAAGCTCAACATGATAGAACAAAGGCATTATGTTTATTCAAGGAGGGAAAGTGTCCGTTAATGGTGAGTATAGATGTTGAAAAATTGAAGCAACCTCTCATCCTAATTTTTACTCCTAGCTAGATGATGAGGAAAACAAGATTTGTGATTTTCTTGGTTTTTCTTTTGTTACTTGAATGGAGGCATGTTTAACATCATGATACTAAGTACTAACAAGACATTGCTGAATCAAATATAAGAATAAAAGCTGTGATATAGAAATACCTTAAAATTCATCATTACCTGATATTTAGCAGTCCAGAGAGTAGTATGTGTTTGCATTGATTTATAAACATGCAGTTTAATGGAATATTTATGATCACATTAAAACTATTGACCGGTTCATGTGGTTACTGATGTTTATGCCTATCATGTAATTTTGTTAACCTCTTGTACTTTGAAGGTGTCTATGGCCTTTGCTATTCCATTTATTAAAGGAAATTTTAATCTACTTCTGGCTATTCCATTTTTTTACTATGTATGGTATTACTGTAGCTTGCTTTTTTATCTAGTGCGGTTTAATTTATTTATTTTCTTAAATTTATTAGTCTATGTATTACCACTCACCAGAGCATGGGATTGCTTTTGTACTAGGTTCAAATGTTTTATATGCAAAATACATTGGCAATTGGATTTTCTTCAGATTAATTGTGTTTAACCAATATTATCAAACTTTTGCAGATTGCCACAGATGTAGCTTCTCGGGGATTGGATATTCCTGATGTTGAAGTAGTTATCAATTACAGCTTTCCTCTAACCACCGAAGATTATGTACACAGGATAGGAAGGACAGGGCGTGCTGGTAAAAAAGGTGTTGCACATACCTTCTTCACCAAGGAAAATAAGGTAGCATAGAAAAATCATACTTCAGAATTTAATTATATATCTTCTATTCTGGTGGATTCTGTCCCATGTCATGTCCTTTATATATTCAGGGCCTTGCTGGGGAGCTTGTTAATGTTCTCCGAGAAGCTGGGCAGACTGTACCAACAGCCCTTACCAATTTTGGCACTCATGTGAAGAAAAAGGTTAGTAAAAAACATACTTTTTTATGTATTTCACATATAACTATCCATTTACATGTTGTTTATGAAGTGATTCCTCTTTTCTTCATGTCTTCCATGTAAGCCAAGTAATTCTTTAATTATCCATCACTAAATCACCACCATTATTACCCACTACCACCTTATCCTTGCTACCATCACGACCCAACCACCAACACATCTTTTCAGAAGGGATGCTTGGGATCTCATTTGATATGTTCCTTTTCTCTTCTGTTGGTCCATTGACAATATATAGACCACCTAGCTCTTCTCCATGGCAAAGAAGAATCTCTGTGATTTGACCAAGATAGACCAAAATCAGTTGATTTTCCCAAGTAGTTAGCATCAATATTTTGACCAAGATAGACCAAAATCAGTTGATTTGCATAGGTTTTTCCCACGTTGCAAAGAAGAATCTCTGTGAAATCAAGATATATTTTTAACAATTGAAGTTCCGGATATTAAAAGGATCTAAAATAGTTGAAAGAGATTTGCTTTTGACATGATGAAGTGAATGTTTTTTGCATGGCAAAATTCAAATATGTCGACACTGTTATTTCTTCAACATTTCAGTAGTAAGTTGGATATGAGATAACAATAGTAGCACTGACTTCTGGAGATAGTGGTTCGCAAATCATGCGATTATCCAACTTTCATGCTGCAACATGGAGGTGATATGCTGATAGTAGTATTAAGCACAGAGCATGCTTTTGCTGCACCTTTGACATTTTGGTGTTAGCTGTAGCTAAATATCATATTTTAATCTTGTGCAAGGTGCCATTCACTAACCTGATAAGACTACAGTTACCTGACAGCTTCATTATTTCTGTCTCTACTGTGCAGGAGTCGAAGCTTTATGGATCACACTTCAAAGAAATTACCGTGGATGCTCCAAAGTCCACTAAAATTACATTTACTAATTCAGATGATGAAGATTGATTGTGCAGCCGGAAGATGCTTTTATGGCTGGGCCGGCATTCAGATAGCTGACTTGTTTTTTTTTACTGGTGGGCTGTAGAATGCGATCAGATTAGAGATCATCATTTACTCCTGACACGAAGATATTTATATGCTAAACTAAAGTGGCGAAAATATTTCTCCAGGAGCGGGAGGGAAGGAATGATCTGAAGAAACTTGATCAACCACTATGCTGGTTCTGGAAGCAAATATAGTTCCTTCCGATACAAGATTTGAATCCTTTTCCCACAGTTAAATCTCCTGTTACGCAAATGTTACTCTTAGCTGAGGTATTTCGATAATTGCGAGCGAGCATTGCTCGATATTTATTGTTGTTTTCTTTCTGTTTGACGAAACAGCAATTCAGAGGGTCACATAACCCTAAGTAAGCAGTATTTATGTTTTATAAATGGAAGTGCTGTTTGATTTGGACTGCGTTTTATAAATGCGTAGACTTCAAATGACCACGAATTGATTGTTCCAGAAACAGGTACGTGTTCCGACCAGCCTACTCCGACATATTATTTCTGTCTAATCTGTTTTTAGGACATAGGAGGGATGAGAAGAGGGGGGCAAACGGCGTAAAGAAACAGTCCATAGTTCAGCTTCGTAGGCGGGCATTTGGTCGATCATCTTGCTGTCTTGTTGGCGAAGTCGCTTGCTGCTGGGATGGATCGGCCGGCACACATCTTTGCAGAAGAGAGCGTGTAGGACGCACGAGATGGCCTCGACTTGCACGAGCTTTAGCTTAATTATGTCCAATTATTTTGCGAGGTAATGAGCTCAAGGGTCTGTCCTTGACGGTCAGAATAAGATGACGTAAATTGGATGATTTTGTCAGGATTTATTATATTTTTGGGCGGTTTATGCACCCAATTTCTTCCGGTAAGACTAATTAATATTGGGTTTCGGGATTTCCTATTCTATTTGGGCTCCGCCGTGCAAATGGTATCGACCTCGTTTCCCGCAAGGATGCCAAGGCCCCCCGACCCCATCCATATAGAAAGACATGGAAGATCTTACGACTATTTGCAGCGAGCAGACTAATAGTGCCAATGCATTTGCCATGGCGACTTCACAGAAAACCTGTCACATTACGTCGACATAATTAACAGTGACACGACGCCCGTCATAGGAAGAAGCTCTCGGGCATCATCGAAGAAGCTCTCCTAACGGCAATATCATTGACGCCAGTCTCTCCTTACGTCCGTGGTCGGCACCACGCCGTCGCTTTGCGTCGGCGATCGAGCTGTTCGACGAAATGCCCGCATGGGTAGGTTGCTGCGCTCACTATCTCCTTCCAATCATTCTAACCATCCAAACATGTAAGCTCTGCCAAGGCTTCAGAGCTTCGTTCGTGATCTAAAAAACCCCACTCCATGGCACAGCTAAGCTTTGTTCAATGTCACAGCATTAGTAACCGGGTGAAACAATGAAAACGAGACATCGTCTTGCAACAAGAGAAAAGGCAAGTTCGTAGGTGCATTTCGTCGAGCACTTCACGTGTGGGGTGTGTGATCCGCGCTATTATTACTGTCGCAGGAAGCATAATTATTTTAGACAGCAGAAGAGTCTGATCACCGCCGGTCAGAATTAGAGAACGTCAATTGGACAATTTTGACAAGATTTAATTTTTTTTTGGCTGTTCAGGCACTCTGTGGCTGGCGGTAAGGTTACATATAGGTCTCCATACCTCATGCAGCTAAATTATACCACCGGCCTGTTGGGTGCGATTCGGGGGACGTCGAAGATACGAAGACTCTCTGGTTCTCTTACCGTCGCCTCCCACTGGGTACATGAACCAAGGTCTGCAGTTTCGATATGTACCGTCCGGTACAGACGATACATACCGGTCCGACAGGTTACCGCGGACCCCCCGGTACCGGGCGGTACAACCGGTACAGTGCTACAGTGCACTATAGCAATGCAAACAGTGCACTGCATCACTGTAGTAATACATTGTATCACTATAGTACTGTTACAATGCTCAGTACACCTGGGTGTATCGCTCCGTACACTCATACCGTATCGTACCGAGCCCAGGTCGAAACTCCGGTACAGTACGATTTTGTGGATCTTGACATGAACTGCCTCCGGGAGAATTAAATCGCTGCGAAATCGTCCACCAAAGGTAACGATACTCTAGTATTACCTCACTATCATGTATCAATAACAGTGCGGCACCGTCGTTGCCAGGGGATCACGGGCATCGTCGAAGACCTCGTCCGATCGTTGGCTTCCGAAAGCTCTCGCCATTACCAGTTCTATCACTCCATCCTGATGAAGTCAGGTTCATCTCCCGGACGCTGTCATTTAAAGCTCTTTGGTCGGTGCCGTCGCTTTGCTCTGCGTTCGCGTTCCAGCTGTTTGGTGGATCTTGACATGAACTGCCTCCGGGAGAATTAAATCGCTGCGAAATCGTCCACCAAAGGTAACGATACTCTAGTATTACCTCACTATCATGTATCAATAACAGTGCGGCACCGTCGTTGCCAGGGGATCACGGGCATCGTCGAAGACCTCGTCCGATCGTTGGCTTCCGAAAGCTCTCGCCATTACCAGTTCTATCACTCCATCCTGATGAAGTCAGGTTCATCTCCCGGACGCTGTCATTTAAAGCTCTTTGGTCGGTGCCGTCGCTTTGCTCTGCGTTCGCGTTCCAGCTGTTTGACGAAATGACCAGCACGGAAGCGGCGTGCAGGAACACGGTCACGCCCTGCCACTATGAGACTGCACCGGCGTAGTAAGGAGATGAAATGGTGTGGTTTTGAGCCCCGTTCCATCACGTACGTGACTGCTTTCTCCGCTCTATGTGATGGAGGATGCATCAGGAGATGATCACGTTTGCCACATCAATCTTGGTCCAGATTTGGAGTAAGAGCGTTCATTAAGTGGGCAAAACATCGGGAAACAAGACATCACCTTCTGAAGGAGGGAATTCCATGCACACTTCTAAGTAGGCAAAAACAACGAACAAATCAACTTCGTAGGCGCATTTGGTCGAGCACCTTACGTCTCTAGTGGGTTGAAGGTTCAAATCTAAGTACTCGGCGTGGGTGGAGGACCAGGAGGAGGAGGTAGGAGCCGATGACAGCTCTGCAGTGCAGATGGATTCGACGCGTACGAGCTTTCTCCACGCTGTTACTGTTGCACGAAGCTTCACTGTGTTAGCAAGTTACTAGAGTCTGATCACCGCAGGTCAGAATAAGATAACGTAAATTTGATTATTTTGCCGTGATTTAATTTTTTTGGAGCCAGTTCAAGCGCCCAGTGGCTTGCGGTAAGCTTCTGAAGAGGTTTCCAGACCTTATCGGCCCAGCTTGTTTGAACTCACGGCCCGGGTTGGGGTGGTAGCAGTCGGGCTTTTTCTCATACGAATGGGCCGAACTAGTTGGACCAGGGTTGGATACGAAGGACGTTGATGATCTGGAAACTGACGGTATGCTTACCGCCTCCGACTGGGTGCATGAACTGCCTCCAAAAAAATTAAATCCTTGCGAAATCGTCCAAATTGCGTCGTCTTACTCTCACGTACGGTGAGCAGACTCGAGAGTTATAGCAGTTGTTGCCGAGAATGTCGGGCATCATCGAAGCTCTCGAAACCACATCTTATTCGGTTGGCTTAGGAAAGCTATCGCCGCCAATGCGAGTTCGTTCACGGCGGCCTGATGAAGCCTGGTTTCTCTCCTGCCTCCGTCATACGAAGCTCTTTGGTCAGCGCGTACGACGCGAAACGCCGTCGCTTTGCTTTCATGCGTCGGCCTCGCAGCTGTTCGACGCAATGACCGGTACGTGCGGGAACATGGTCATGACCGTGCCACCGTAACACTGGACTGGCGTCGGAAGCTTCTGTAGCTGTTTTCGGAGATGAAAAGATGTGCTCTGCTCGCGTACGGGAAGGAGGATTCACGAAGTCTGCAATCGTCGGCACGTTTGCCACATTCGGATGCTTGGAGGTTGACAGAGTGGAGGACATTCTCCGAGGATAGCAGAGCAGTGACACGATGGTGTTCTCTTGTTCGTATGTGTGCCAACTGTGGAGCCATTGGAGAAGCGAGAGCATCTTTTGACGAGTTATCTGCGAAGGATATCGTCTCCCGGACTTGTGCGATCATGGCGTATGGCTCCCATGGATGGAAACAGCCAATGGCGGCGAAGTACTTGGCCAAGGTGGAGGAGGTGGAACGAGAGGCAGAAGCGGCCGAGAGCTCGGCAGAGGAGGATTTCTCCTCGTGTAGGCCGAGCGAGAAGGGTTCAGCGTGAACCGGCTTTCTCCGCGCTATCACTGTTGCATGAAGCTTAATTGTGTCACTGGAGTCTGATCACTGTCTGTCAGAATAAGATAACGTAAATTCAATGATTTTGCCAAGATTTAATTTTTTTGGAGGCAGTTTAGGCACCGGGTGGCTTGCGGTAAGATTCCTGGCGGTGTCCAAACCTTCTTCTTCGTTATGGGCCCGGCCTGTTAGAACCTGCGGCCCGTTACCAGATGGCGTCGGGCTTTTCTTTTGCAATTGGGTCGGCCCGGTTTGATCCGGCCCCGATTGAATGACGTCACGTCGAAGATCTGGAAGCCTCACGCTCCGCTTACCGCCTCCCACTGGCGCCTGAACTGCCTCGAAAAAATATTAAATCGCTGCGAAATCGTCCAATTTGTGTTTTCTTATTCTCACGAGAAGGCGAGCAGAACGCATTCACTTCCTATTCGTTCGCTGCGGCAAGTTCGTTCACACCGACCTGGCAAAGAAGCTCTTTGCGTCGGCGTTCCAGATGTTCGACGAAATGACCGGCGAGAAGGAACACGGTCATGCGCTGCCACTACGAGGCTGGACAGGCGCCGGAAGCTCTGTGGCTGATTTAGGAGAATGTGGTTTCGAGGTCCACTCCATCACTTACATGACTGCTTTCTCCGCCTACGGTCTGCTCGCCGACGGGGAGGAGGATGTATGAGGAGCTTGGTCGCCGGTGGTTCCGAGATTGACGCATTCTTCTAGCATGTATGACGAGTTGTAAGCTTGTGCTCTGCATACCTGTCGTGAAGCAGACGTGATGGTATATAAGGTTGTCTGATAGGTTGAAGGTGTAAGCATAAAATCTATAATTATGCTATGTCAATAATACGGAAATAACATATATGCCAGGATTGAAATTAAATGCATAGATCTAATTATACGATGTGTATGTCATATGTTTAGAGATCCCGTTGATATAAAAGAGATATTCAAAATCAAAATAAACAAAACAAAATTTGTTTGAAAACAATTTTACCTAATTGGATTCTAAAGATTTTTTAAAATCATTTTATACATGGCCATGAGAAGCACACCTTATGATATAAGCTTGTGCTCTGCATACCTGCCGTGAAGCAGACCTGATGGTATATAAGGTTGTCTGGTAGGTTGAAGGTTCCAATCTGCGGCGAAGCGGCCAATGTTGGCGTAGATGTAGAGAAGTCGACGAGAGCTCTGCAGAGGAAACCGAGCGAGACGGGTTCGGCGTGCACCAGCTTACTCCACACTGTTACAAGGGCAGGATAGGCAACACAGAGTCTGATCACCGCAGGGCAGAATAAGAAAACATAACAATAAACGATTTTGCAAAGATTCAATTTTTTGGAGGCGTTTCAGGTACCCAGTGGCTGGCGGTAAGCTCACGATGCGGTTTCCATACCTCATGCTTCTTAATGGGCCCGATTTGCAGCCGGGCTTATTCTGGATTCGAAGGACGCTGGAGATCTGCAGACCGTCACGTACTCTTACCGCCTCCCGCTGGGTGCATGAACTGCCCCCAAGAAAATTAAATCGCTACGAAATCGTCCTAACTGCGACATCTTATTCTCACGCACGGTGAGCATACTCTAGTACTAACGATTAACATACGCTATAGCAGTGCGACACGGATGCCCGTTACCGGCGGCTCTCCGGCGTCATCGAAGCCCTCGAGTTCACGTCCGATTCGTTGGCTTCGTGAAGCGCTCGCCGTCGCAAAGCACGTTGACTCCGGCTAGATTAAGTCGGCCGCCGACCCCCTGCCGTGCGTCGGCGTTCCAGCTGTTCGACGAAATGCCCGGCAGGTTCACGGCGTGCTGGAAGACGTGTACCTGAAGGCAATTATCAAGTGCAGGAAGACGTGTACCTGAAGGCAATTATCAAGCATTTTTTAACATCACAAAGCACGAGCAATCGAGATTAATAGTCAAGATAATCATCATCAGGTCAAACAGGAAAATTTGTGTTCCACTTGATTTTGAGACATGAGATTTTTAAGAGCTACAGATGATACCACAAAATATTCCATCAGTGAATCCATTTGGCATGCTGGAAATGACTTCCATAATAATAGGACAATGTAAAATATTCCATCAGTGGATCCTAAGAGCACTTGAAACAAATAGAAGGAACAAAGTCCAGCACACATACGTACAATCTGCAAGCCAGTTTGGTAATGACAACCTGAAACATGATTCATTCCCATGCCGTGGTGATCATCCAACTTCACTAAATCCAACAGCAAAAAACCATAAAGTGGAAAAGCCATTCAGCTGTCTCCTGGCATACCTTTGATGTACTGGTAATCTGACAGCAAAACAAAGGATCATGATAGTAGTACAGTTACTTATCGGATATGTCATGAAGCTACTGGTTCTTGCAGAAGGTTGGCATTCATCTCTTTGCTCGACTGCCTTTTGAGTCTCTCCTGAATTCGGTCTTTGATGGCCGTCTCCTGTTATTGTTACCCAACTAGACAATTAATCTACAGGTCGAATAGAGGGAACACATATAACTATTTTGCTAAATCCATAAGGTATTTTTCGACATGCGAATGCCAATTCCCATGAAGAATATGTTTTATAATCACATCCAGAAATTATTAGAAATTTCAGATCTGACAACTCACCATGATATGACATCCTTCCTCAAACTTCCCAAGAAATCCTGCGACCCAGCGGTCCGCATTTTCAACCCACTCATCGTGATGCAACCCAGCAGTTTTTGCTACTGTATGTAACTGCAGGGAGCAATATATCAATTAATACCATTACAAAGTGAAAATCGACACTAAATAATCACATAAAAGAATATAGTTTTTTTCTTGCGTGATTGTGAAGTGTCTATCTTCAAAAAGATTAGATAGATATTTCAATTTTGGTCTTTGAAAATAGACAGGGACATACCAAGAATAGATTATTACAAATTACTACATAAGGCTGGTGAATATAACTCTCATTATAAAACAGATTTATTGAACGAAAAAAATGTCCTGATAAGAAAGAGAAGGCAGAGATTTCAGATGTTGATG
>LVTN01000413.1:96820-140764 GCA_001649415.1 Musa itinerans
AAGTCAAATGACATACCATGACAAATGCAGCAAATAAGAGTAGACACAAAACAAGAACATGATAAAGGAAACAAAGCAAATCATGCAATTAATCACTAATTAAAAGTAATTGTTAATTCACCAGCATGATCAGAAATTTTTTCAAATAAAGGCAAAAGCTTGGTGATGACACTGCTCTAAGATCACTAACACTACCTTTAACTAAGATATTATAGCTGATCGGAATGGATTTAATAGCTGATCATCAGATCATCAATTTTGATTTAAGGAGGATGCTTTGTACAGAGCTCAATAGCAGCAAAAGATTCATGCAGCCACAACCCAAAACAATTGGGATATTACGGTATGTTGTTGTTGCTATTGTATCATTATAGTATCAAATTAATGATAAGAAAGTGACGTAATTTGTTCCTGATATGCAAAAAAAACACAGGCTCATGAGGTATACACAACCAATAATCAACAAAAGTAACAGCAAAATCTGGAAATAACTTTTTGTTCAGGTCAACAAGTACTGTGGTAACTATTTTCTGTAATATGTATCAAACCAAGTAGCAAAAAGGCAACTCCAAATAAAAATAATTTGTTACACAATATAATATTTGATTTAATAAGCATCCAATTTCTTACGAGTATCATAGCATAATAGCATTAGACTAAAGAGCCATTTCAATATTCTACAATAATGAAAAATTCCAAATTTAAATCAACTATCTGTTAATCTGTTTCTTTATGGTCTGTTGTCTCTGCCATGTAGGTTAGTCAGAGAGCAATGGTTCCAAAGCTTCAGTTTGTTATTTCTTTATTAAGAGAATAATTTTCTGTCCTAGTAATGTCAGAAAGATGTAGCTAATTTTACCTAAGAAGCATTTCTTATTTGACTTCTGACTCATAATTGTGTTTAATGGGGGAGAGAAGAAACAACATCAAAGATTACGTTGAATAACGAAAAGTACCCATTCTTTTTGCTTTCTTATGAAATAGAATTTACATGGTTGTCTACAAATATAAAAATAACTCATAGTACAAACCTACAGTGACGGAGAGATTCATAACGCTCAGATTCATTCATGACTGTTTTTCCCTTATATCTATGAGTAATTTCATCGTTGCAGACACCCACAAGTAAATATGTGTTTGGGAATCTGAAAAAAAAGAACATGTCAATTTAAGAAAGATAGTTCATAAGAAACCATGTCTCAGCATAATTACAATTCATAAGCAATAAGATTTTGAAAGAATAACAGAATCTCAGATGGAGAGCAAAGACAAATTCTATGGCTTTATCTCTCTGCTTGACTTTCCATTCACTTTCTTGACCAAAATGAACTCGATATACACTTTGTTCAGGGAGAAAAAATACAGTTTAAGAACTTTTCTTCTATCAAAGCTTAAGAAGGTGGTAATCTAGGAAACTGGAGAAACTTTTGAGTACAAGAATCATATTTAGAGCCTGATTAAATGATACAAATATGCTCAAGTTAGAATATTATAGATAAAGTCAAATCAACCAATGCAGCATAATATTTAATCTGTACAAAAAGAGGGAGCATCATTTCTTTAGCAGAAAAGCTTATCTCAATTCAGAACTTGATCAAGTATAAGCAATTTATCAATGTTAGTTTACAATCAGGTTTCAGATTGATTTTTTGGGTAGGAGTCCAAAGTGTCGATTGGACAAGTTTTTAGCAAATTCACTGGATTATTTGGTTGAATCAGATCTGATTCACATCATTTACTGGCTGATCCTAGTCCAACCCTTTTACGGCCCTATAATCATCATAGGTTCCAGAGAAAAACTAAGTTCACTCACAATCTAATTCTTTTAACCAAAACTTCGAAATTCTTGACCAACAATCATCAAGATTCCAGAAAATGTATATATGTAAGGAGTATATGTGTAATAAAACCGAATGAAACGGGAAAGAGGACGCACAATTTCTTGGCTTGTTCAAGAGCTCGAGCATGCCCAAAGTGGAAAAGATCGTAGATCCCGTCGGCGTAGACGCGAACCGGCCTATCCAACGGGGGTTCCTTCTCGGGCTCCGGCGGATCGCGTGGGGACACAGTCGACGCGGAGGATTCCTCGGCCGACTCGGTGGGCGGCACGCGACCGTCGCCGGCGCCGCCTTCCTTGGGCACACCGCCTTGCCGCCTACGAGGCAACCGCGCCATCGGAGACGTTCACGAGCCCACCTGTCCTAGCCGGACGATTCCCGTCACGAGAACCACGGTACGGAGGGAAGCAAGCTGAAGGAGGCGGAGATCGAGGATGGTATGCCTCTCTGCAAATAAATCAATCAATGATCGAAGATTATGTCTTTTTCCTATTGAATTTACCGAAATAACCTCATGCGGCACGAATTTATGAGGCAATTATTAGTCCCTTCGTTTGATGAATCATCATGCAACGATTCAATTCTCACCTCTAAAAT
Source organism: Musa itinerans (assembly GCA_001649415.1). NCBI lineage: Eukaryota > Viridiplantae > Streptophyta > Magnoliopsida > Zingiberales > Musaceae > Musa > Musa itinerans. The sequence goes on from LVTN01000413.1 coordinate 99,256, forward strand.
TTAGCTTTGTATGATGCATGATTTCATAATTTCGGTTAGGTGTATCAACCAATAGTAGTTGGTATGGTATCTACATATCGACAATACACCCAAAAAATTCAAAAATAACTTCAAAATTATCTAAAAATAAAAAATCAGATTAAGATTTTTAAGTTATAAATAAATATAATTTTAATAAAAATAATCTAAATTAGAAAAAAATAATGATATATCTTTTTCAGACTTTGAGTAACTTTATAGCATTTTACCATATGAACAATCCTTGTTATTTGAATTATTAGATGAGAGTGAAAATAAGTTTAAAAGAGTTGAAAAAATTAAGAAAATAATATGAGTCAGAAAAAGAACGAGTAAAAACTCATTCTTATGATTGATCACTTGAGATCTCAACTTTTGATTAATAAAAGTCAAAATCCTATGATTTCAACTCTTATCACCTAGTTTAGACCTCGTATCACTTTATACGGGATCATGTTATGTTATGATACCATTCGATAGAAGACGATTCGTGTACCGATCCTTTGCTGGATTGATACGTATCGAGCAATATAGATCGATACTGTGAACGAATGATTCTTTTTTTTTTTCTTTTAAAAGAAATCTTATTATCAGATCCTAAGAAACACATGATCGAGTGTTTAATGATTTGCCGGTATTTTTGTCATTCGATATTGTGTCCCCCCTCTGAGTTTAGTAATAGCAAGATGACATATGTCAGCCCTTCCAACTTATCCCAACCGACTCGGTCCGGTGATACTTAGATCTCACGCGTGCAGGACACGTGATGACCACCACACATGAACATGAGGTGGTGATGCTGCACCACCAAATCGAATGTCCCTGAAATAATTCCTCTTTGGTGAGCCAACACAACGAATGCGAAGCTGTCGAAAGATTATTCTGGAAACACGAGACCACAGCCTCAGCATCTGCTTGGAAATCAAGCTAGCAGATCGCACGCGGTTTTTTGACCCATCAAACTGCCTTTCTCTCTCTCTGCGTGATTTGCAGATCATGCATGTAGAAATTATATTATTTATTCTCTGCAAAAAAATTTAGATAAAGATGCATATGGTGAGGTCAAATTGCAACCAAGGGAGGGTTGGACTTTCTTTTTCTGTCCTGCAGTCGAATTACATCCTGGAAGCAGCTAAAGTGTCTCGCAGTTTCCTTCTTAGTGTCTTTCCTGCTGGTGATCGGGGAATCGAGTTGACGAAGACCACCTCTCTAACCTTCTTATAGGGAGTCACCTAGAACAAACATCAACAGAAGACGATGTAAAAGAATATTGAGATCTGGATTCAAAGAGTCAAATATTTGTTGAACTTAGGTCATGGTAGTCCCAAAGATACATCTCAATTTAAGATACAGGAGATAGTTTCATAAGCATCTGTTATTATAAGTTCAAGGGCCTCGATCAGGATCAGATAAACCAGAAGTCAACCTTGAAAGAACTGGCAGAAGACTGCTACATGTGCATTCTAAGGGTCAAACGATTATGTTAATTTGGATGTGCTATTGAAGGTTTTCTTTTATTTATATGCTTGACACTAAATAGATCAACTAAATACAAGGTTCTATTCATTATCCCAAAGATACATCTCAATTTAAGATACAGGAGATAGTTTCAGGGCCTCGATCAGGATCAGATGAACCAGAAGTCAACCTTGAAAGAACTGGCAGAAGACTGCTACATGTGCATTCTAAGGGTCAAACGATTATGTTAATTTGGATGTGCTATTGAAGGTTTTCCTTTATTTATATGCTTGACACTAAATAGATCAACTAAATACAAGGTTCTATTCATTATCCCAAAGATACATCTCAATTTAAGATACAGGAGATAGTTTCAGGGCCTCGATCAGGATCAGATGAACCAGAAGTCAACCTTGAAAGAACTGGCAGAAGACTGCTACATGTGCATTCTAAGGGTCAAACGATTATGTTAATTTGGATGTGCTATTGAAGGTTTTCCTTTATTTATTTGCTTGAGACTAAATAGATCAACCAAAGACGAGATTCTATTCATTATGGCTGTAGGGAAGCACCATGTCGGGTGTCATTGACAGACCATTAACATACGCTAAATCTGTTTACACTAACCCACAATTGTCAGGTGCTTTTCTGGAGGATTAATCAGGCATATCATCTTTCAGTGATCTCTAAATATATATGGCACTAAGGACAAGATTTATTTTACCCTTCGATCTCTAAAAGTTTTTCAAAAGATTTATGGTTTTCAAGTGAAAAAGGAACTGATGCGATTAATGTGGATACCTGCTTTGCCACAAACTCGATAACATCGGCGGATGAAAGCTTGCTTCCTGACCTCATAACTACAAATGCCACTGGTATCTCCCCAGCTTCTTCGTTCTTAGCCCTACAGAAGTCAGGATAATACTAGGATAAAAGGAGCAAAAGATGCACGCATTAAGAATCTCTGGGTTCTTTGTTGAATTTGTAAAGCTTACGCTGTCACTGCAACATCCACGATGTCAGGATGTGCAATCAACAAGGCTTCCAAATCAGCTGGTGCTATCTGCAAGAGAGATATCATACAAGAAATTATGTACAGAGATATTGCAGAAAGTTGCAACAAGCAAACATGATAATGTAATAAGGCTCAAAAAGCAGACTTGTATATGGCTTCTTTTCTTTCAACATTTCGGTTTGATATTTTAATTATTAATGAATACTTCTTGAAATCTCCCAGATGTTCCTATTTTCTCATAGTAAAATAAGGCATATACTGAAGAACAGCACATTAGTTATCGGTGCCCTCTTTTGCAGCATGAGTATGTGAATTGGATATACCTGAAATCCTTTGTATTTGATGGTCTCTTTCAGACGGTCCAATATATACAAGTATCCATCTCCATCGAAGTATGCAATATCCCCTGTTTTTAACCAACCATCGTTGATGATTGCTGATGAAGTTTCATGATCGTCATTTAAGTAGCCTGTTAAGTTTTCATATCAATGGTTATACAATTGGAAGTTGATAATTGGAATTGATGGCAAAGAAAATAAAGGGTGCTTATTCTAGTATTGTCACTACAACTATACATGTTTCCACTACAACACTTAAGCAACATACAGTCACCTATATAAAGATATATATACGACACAAGTTTGGCAGACAGAGAAAAAGGAAATATCAGAAATATCAATCTGACCTATCTTTCAGGTAGTTTCTTCACGATATTAGCTATAGTGAAGATAATTGCACTTTTTCAGCATCATATTGTCAAACTAAAAGGGCTGTTTTATATCCAGATATACAATCTGTGGTGTACAGAATCACTACAGGCCATGCCAGAAAATAATATACACTATACAGAATTACCTAGACGGTCAGCATCTTTAATCTGCATGATATCCAATAAATTCTCTAGATTGCAACTCAACACTAACTCAGGCATACCTCCACATAATTGTGATGATCATAAATTGGTAAGTTAGTATATTTATGTGAAAATGTTAGTCTCATATGGCAGTTGCCCATCCTTTGCCATGGCAAGAATTCTCAGGGCAAGGACCTAAGCATACTTGGTGAATGTCGTAATTTAGTTTCCATTTCTGCTTGGCCCTTGTGGCAGAGGCGTAAGTTTGTAATCCACGGGCTCACATCCTGAATATCAGTAAAAATATGCTTCTTCATATGCATAATATTGTATATAGTCTGCCATCTTAAACAGTTGCATTCTTCATAATTTCAAATCAACCTGGATCAAGTGATTTTCCATTCATGAACCTGAACCAAGTCAAACTCATTTAAGATTAATTATAACCATTTAATCTTCTGAAGAGAAGCAACTAAAGTCTTGTCTGCATTTACGAGATCTATCTTTTCCATTGCCAATTAAATCAATGCAATATTATAGAAGATCAGGATGAAGATGAAATACACAGGCCTTGGTATGGGATCTAGAAATTATCAAAACAATCAACGAAATAGATGCAAATCAAATGGCCTTCAAGAGCAGGATAACAAAACGCTTCCACAGTAAGATTAGATGCAGCCAAACAAATTTTTCCAAAACATGCCCAAATAAAAGCTTAGAAGCTTAGGCTGCTGTAACTATTTTGAAGTTTACCTTTCATAATGGCTGCTCCATGAAGCAACAGCTCCCCACTTGTACCAGGAGGCAAACAAGACCCTGTCTCTAAATCAATAATTTTAGCTTGCATGTTTGGAGCTAGCAATCCCACAGAAATATGCCTTGTACAATTTGTTGTATTGAAACCACGAGTTCCTACTGCAGCAGATTCTGTCAAGCCATACCCCTGCAATAAAATTAGATAAAACAATAATTACTATTAAGTGAAAGTCAACAAATATGTAAACGCCTTAAAGTTTTAAGTTATGGTGGCAGCCTAGAAGCTGGCTACATGCAGTCACAACTATGCCGGTTGGCACAAATTTAGCACAAAATCTATGCCAACCTGGCACAAGCGTTATGCCAGCGTAATGCTATTGGTATGACCCAAGCATGAGGATATGTCAAGTGCTAATGTCATGATATTCTACTTCTGAATGCCAGAAAACATACCAAATCAGAAGTCCAATATACATTATGAATTTATTAAAATCACCACTTACGTATCAAAAACAAGAAGGCTCAGCGGATGCTATGTAAAAAACAGAGATCTACTTTGCCCATCATTTTCCCAAAGGCAGGGATATTTATAAAAAGATAATAATACATCCACTTCCACATTTTATACTTGTTTCATAATGTCAATTACGAATATAATTCTCACACCAAGCATGGATCTGTATACAAATATTCAATTCAAATTTGGATGTTAGATTCAATTAAACTAGAATTTAAAATATTAGATTAGATATTCACAGGGATGGTAAACGATAAAGTGGCCATTTGGTCTTCATAAATATATGTGTTTATGGTTTCATCTCTCTTTGAATAGATACTCAATAAGGATGTCAAGTTCTAGTCATTTAGGATACAGATAAACATCTTTCAAACTTTTTTCCTTTGGTTCATGATGGACTCCAGATTATACACACACCATTCACCCAATATGGGTATGCAACTCATCTGTGTCGAAGCCATTCACATCCCGAGTTAGAAATTTACAGGTGAAACCTCATGCTTTGAGCTATAGTAACTGGATAATCAACTTTAGATGATATTAAGACAAATCTGAGGGACTTGTAGTAATAATTTTGGATAAAATGGATGCCCCTTTCTAATCAGATCTAATAATGTACGAAGGTTGTAACCCTATTCAATCAAATAGTGGTTCTAAATATTAAATTAATACTATGCATTATTATGTGGCACTATGTTATTAAATTTTGACAATTTAAGCATGAAACAGAAAAATATTATGTGGTAATCTGCAGACGCAATTTTAATATATTGAAGGCAAGATGAAATCTTGCTTGAACTTGTAATATGCAAATTCCTAAGAATCATTTAGATCTCGCTTCCGCATAATGAATAACAAGAATTCAATTGCAAGAGTCGAGGAGCAAACTACTCAGCAGGAAGTTGCTACAAGCACATAGATTTCCATACTAGAATGAATCTACAGTAAAATGTAAACTAATAGGATTCTGGAGATTATGCTTCATGCAACTTTGATCTATGATTCTCAAAACCAAAGCTCACAAACGGATATCCATATTGAAGAAGAGTAACACTACCACAACGTGCCTTCTTATGCATCAATATAAGTTGCATTTGCATCAATTTTGCATAAAATAGAACAAAGAATTATCTACGAGATGCATCATTAATTGCAAAGAGATGTGACCATATGGGCACTCAAAACCCAAGACAACTTTGATCTATGATTTACAAAACCAAAGCTCCAAATCTCGTACTTGTCTCAACCAAATATCAAACAACTTGAGGGTGCCATGTAAAATCTAACGATAGGAAGAGCGATCATCAAAGATGATTAAATAACTAGTCTCACCTGAATGAAATCAACATGAGGAAATGCCTTCAAGAAGTCATGAATAGTTTTTGGGGCAATCGGAGCCGCTCCACATGAAACCTGCACGAGGGACTGCAATCGGCAGCCGGTGGCACCCTTGGCCCTTATCAGGGCCGTCATTATCGGTGGGACCGAAGGAAAATGAGTGACCTTAAACGTATCGATAGCTCGAACTGCCTCCTCCACATCGAACTTTCTCATCACCACAATGGTGGATCCCAACGACAGGAGCCCCATGGAGAAGAGGGAAAGACCATACACATGGAACATGGGGATGGCTGTGAGGTAAACATTCCTCCAGCTCTCACTACCATACAGTGAAGCTTCGAGCCGAACAAAAAGCTCCACCGTAGCAATAAGGTTCCTGTGCGTAAGAACGACCCCTTTGCTGGCCCCAGTGGTGCCGGAGGAGAAGAGTATCGCGGCGGTGTCGGTCTGACAGATGACAGGTCTCGGGGCGTCGTTGGGATCGCTCGAAATGAGATTGTTGAAGAGGACGAACTTGTGGGCTTCGAACTCGGGCTCCTCCGGCACCGTGACGATCTTGACACCCAATCCGCCCAGCTTCGCGACGTTGTTGGGGACGGTGAAGATGAAGGTGAAGCGGCAAAGGCTCATCTGCTTCTTGATCTCTTCGGCGCTACTCAGCGGGTTCATGGTGGAGAAGACGGCGCCGACCGAGAGAACGCCCAAGAAAACGACCGGGAAGAGAATACTGTCGGGCAGCATGACCAGGACGACGTCCTTACTGGTGATTCCAACCCGGCCGAGGCCGGCGGCCAGGGAGCGAACCATGCCGCGGAGCTCGGCATAGGCGATGGAGGCGCCGGACCTGGAGTCGACGAGGGCGGTGACTCCTTGGTGGGGGAAAGAGAAGACGTACGAGACGAGGTCCACGAAAGGGTCTTGAGGCAGGGCGGCGGGCCGGTGCTTGCTGCGGTATATCCCCGTCTCGGGGGAGAAGAAGCCCGGTGTTGGGCTCTGCCGAGGTATAGCCTCCATGGAAGAGAAGACAAAACAGAATCCTTGGGAGGGGTTGGGGGGAGAGAGAGAGAGAAAGAGAGAGAATGGTGAAGAAGAAGCAACTTTAAGAGGGAGAGGAGGGAATTTGAGGTCGCATAATTAAAAAGGCCAGTCCAAAACCTTCCATTCTGTTTCAGGGTGCCCAAAATAGAATTTTGATTTGATCAAATCACGCGTCCAACTCTCCAAACCAAATGACTGATGGCCTCAATTTTTTCCTCTTGCCTAACACGGGATTATTAACCGACCGACCGTGCAGCTCATGATAGCAATGATAAGGATGACTACGTAACCAGCCCTTTTTATCATCGTCTATACTTGTCAACTTGACGTAAACAACTCGACAACGTATATTAATGGTGAGTTGTAGCCTAATACGGCCTATCTCAACCCTGTACTGTCTTGATCAAATTAAAAGTTGATACTAAATCTAATTTGGCCAAATCAGGGATCATTTTGCTTAAAACGATTGAAGCCTCCGATTAGAACTATTCATCAGTTTAAGTATTAACCTACATATGAGAGCAGCAAATGTGAAACCCAATCAACTTTATCGCTGGAAGATCAAAATTTAACTAAACTGTGTAACCAAATCAATTCGCCTGTAAAAACACACATAGAAGTGGTGGTGGTGGTGGTGGCGGCATAACATAAATCTTACGTTCAGGTATGGAATTCATGCTGGCAAATGCCACGTGATCTAAATGCCCTGTTCCAGCAAAATATTGCATCACGAGAGCATTTGGTAAAATGCCTGCATTAACATTGAAAGAGTCCTCTGTCAGGGGGTGCGCTCAAAAGGATATTATAATTTTTTTAGGACCTTGCAACAAACAAAGATAACATAAAGCTTCAGACAATGTAAGGAAATCTCTCCCTGAGTCTGTCTGGTACGTGCAGATACAGAGATGTAGCGGCCATGGTTAAAACCTCTATAAGATCTTGGCTTCGATTTCCTCCAAGGTGAGCCCCTTTGTTTCTGGGACGATGAAGAATATGAATAGCAGAGAGGCAATGGCAATCACCCCAAAGCCAGCGAAGAGAACACCAGTTCCAACTAGCGTCTGATATCATAAAACAAAAAAGAAAGAAAGAAACTAGGTGATTTACATCTCAAATGCCCAGGAACGTGATCGTTGGCTTCGTCAAAAGCACATAAGCACGGATGCATGTAGCATCTGACATCCAAACTAAATAGGAAATGTAATCCGTCATACTAACAAACAATAAAAAGTTAATTCTCGAGGAAAACAATCATGATCAGTAAGCATGGGGGTGAGCCTCAAGTACTTCACAGATGCTTTGGCTTGTAACTGAGACATGTAAGATGTGCATTTCTAACATCTCAAGTATGACAATATATGTACTGTGGCTTATTAACATATTCTGGTAGGTTTCTCATTTTCCAAATTAAACAACATAGAAGAAAAAAAAAACTTGTTGCAGAAGCTCCATTTCATACATCTGTTGTTTGGATATAATAAATGGACTGCTGCAATGAAACAATCTTAAGCAAGAGAGACCTTTTACGACATGACAAGCATGCCCCGACCATCTAAATTGCATGACCAAATAAGCTAATATTAAATAACATAAACTAGAAGTAAATTTGACTTAAATGAAGACGAAGGTTCACTATTCAATTTTACACTAGGCCTATATATAAATTATTGTGTAGATATCTCATGGCTTCACATGATCAAATGGTCCATATTATCAACCATATCATGATACTACTACTATATGTCATGTGAACTAATAAAAAAAGATTAAAACAAGATTGAAATTATCAGCATAATTACCTCCAACGGTGAGAAAGCGAAAGTCACCAAAGCATTTGAGGCAAAGTTAACAAGCACTGCAATACTTAATCCACGCCCTCTTAATCTCAAAGGAAAAATCTCTGATATCATGAGCCAACCGATTGGACCGAATGACAACTGCAGGAATATGAATTAATGAAAAAACTGCACTTGCTATTGAAAACTCTGAAAATATGTTTACAGGGACCAAACTGGCTGTTTCGCTTTTTAAGTGGCAACTGTTGCTTTTCAAGGTCAGCACTACAACCCATAATTGTCTTTGTTAGCACCAAACTAAAGCATAAAGAAAAACATCTTAGGTGGTGTTTTGTTTCCAAAATTTGATTACATTTTACAAGAAATTAAACTAGTGATTCCGGTCCAAGTTTTTAATGAATGGGGTTCAAACTCCTATATTCTTGAAGGATTCCATGTCCCCTATTTGGAATATTTGAAATCCTACATTGTGGAGCTAGATTTGGCTTTTTGATTCTGATTGCATCTCCAGAGCCTCTGAACCAAATTCAACAGAAGATTTGGACATTTCAATTCTGATTCTAGTGGATTTCAAATCTGATTAGTGTTTTGATGATAAACCAAACATCAATTTGAAGTCCTACTAAAGAGATTTATGAAATGAAGTAACAATATCAAACTTAATACATATAATCAAATATATTCTTATATGAATATAAACAAAGATTTTGGAATCTTGTTTTATCCTCATATAAAGAAAGGTGCAAACAAATATTGTGGTAAAAAGAGGAATCGTCATAAATTGGTAACCAAATATTTGGTTGAAACCTTATTTTGGAGTCATTTAAAGGCCCAAGAAAATATTAGATTTTGGAATCTAATCTGGAACAATACGAGTGTGTCCAACATATACTGTTTTAGATTATTGGGAAGAAATTATGAGGCCTAAAATTACATGAATGAAAAATACTGTGGTAAGAATGTGTTAGGTGAGAGGACACAACTTAAATATTCAAGCGACCTCCCAGGTTGTCCTTGGGAAGGCTTACAATTATATGGAAGAAAAATATTGTGGTAAAAATGAGGATAGGACTTAGTTATTTTTAGCAACCGATCAGGTTTTCCTTCTGATGGAAACATCAATGGCATTGAAACTTTTCCTTCACCCAAAGAGAAAAAGAATGTGAAGAAACTACTGATGTAGAGTTTAAATGTATTGCCATGATATGTCTATGCACTATGTAGTACAACTCATAAAACAAATATAGAAAGAGCCAACTGAAAAAAAGGTCCCCGACTCATTGAAGAGAAATGGTTTGTCACTATTGTCGGTGACAAACAAAATTCGATGATGAGTTGGAAATTTTTTGCCTATTTATAAATAGCAGGTGAACTTATCTCCGTTAGCAGATGTGGGTGACAATTCATCACTATACATCACTATGTGTATAGTGATACATCACTATGTGACAAAGAGATCCTTTGATTATTGTGAATAATTAAGAATATTGTAACAATCATGCAAGATAAAATCATGATAATACAATGGCTGATAACAAGCAACATTAGCAGCAAAGCAATACTTCTATGCGATGCATCCCAATATATTATCAGATAAAATGACGACGAAAAAAGAATACCTGAAATGAGTAATATACTACTTAAGTGAGCAAGTTCCTAACAACCATCATTAAGAAATAAAAATGCTGTGTAACAATCATGAGAAAAGAAAATGAAAAGATGATAAAACAATACCTGATAACAACCAACATACAGAAGCAATGCTATCACTGCCACAGAAGGCAGAGAGTTCAACAAGGTGTAATAAGATGATAATAGGAACAAGGAGATTGCCTGCAGAATAATAAGGTAGCATCATCTCAATCAGACAAAAGAATATTTACAGATGGCTCATAACTTCGTACTACAACATCAGATAGTTCTTTCGCAGAAAATAGACAGACAACAAAAATTAAGCTTGTTGGTGCCTTTGTGATTACTAGGTAAAGAACAAAGTTCACCAGCAAGAAATCACACAGAACCTTATAAATGGATATACAAGAGCAGCACACCTATCCAAATTCATCTGAACTTCCCCACACAAATTTAAATAAAAATACACCAGGCAGAATAAATCTTCTTAAATATGCACTTCTACTAAAAAAAGCAAATTCCACCAAAAAGAAAACAAAATGAAGTTACAAAACCATAGACACGTGGTTACTAGGGCAACATATCAAAATATTTAAACCATATAACCCCTGCAAAACAGTCTAAATTCTACTAAGAACACATAGGTATTATAAATTCTATAGTAACATGATATGACAAACACAATACTAACCAATACTGCTTGTCCAGAACAATAAACATGTCATGAATCTAGGTACACACTATACTGGTGATATTGTATCAGAGCATCACACTACATCATAGATTCATAATTACAACCATCAATCTTCCCTATATGGTAGTTGTATCCACTTTAGGAATTTTAAAATGTACCAGGCTCAAGCCTAATCACCAGCAGTAATGGAAAAAAATTGTTTATTATTTTCTCTTTAGAAATATGTCCAATGACTCACAGGATTCAGATTGTTCCTCCAAGTTTAAGATAAGCTCAATTGCAGCTAGAGTTGTAATCTTTCTTACCAACTTTCTAGTCTTCTAGTTCTAGGTTCCAATAGCAATTCCCAATTTTGAACATGAATGTATGAGCATGTTAAATTTTAGCATGTAACTAGAAACTAGAGGAAGATATAAATGTTTTGTAACAAAAAGATGCTTAAAATCTGGAATTTTAGAAGACAAATGGAATATTGTACTGGACCCAGACAATTAAAACCCACAGTAGAAGAGTCATACGTAGAACTTCACTGCCACTTTGTTTAATTTTCTGATTTTTATTTTATTAGCTCCTGCATTTCTTTAATATTTTCATATTTTGCAGGGATTGTACCAAAGGGCCTAATGAACAAAGAGTACAAGTTGGCTTGACGCCATCTAACTCTTCACCAATAAGCATCTACCATTTTAACTTTCATGCAAGGTTCGTAATACTGTACCGGTGTTTTGACTCGGTACGGTACGGTGTACCAAACACTGTAGCAGTGCTACAGTACACTGTTACAGCTGTTATAGTACGCTGTACTGCTACAGTGCTACAGTGTACTGCTACAGTTAAAACCGGTACATACTGCCTGTACCGGACGGTACAGTTCGATACTATTGCAGACCCTGCTTTCATGATTCTTATCTTCTACAATTTTTATCAATGGCTAGATCCTCCACATCAGTGTTGTGTTATACCCTTCTACGTATAGAACAATCATATTATGTAAGTCCTAACAGCAGGACTGTTTTATCTTTCTGTTGTTCTCAGATGAAAGTCCTATCAGCAAAAGTTCAAGAAGCTTACTATCCCACTAACACCGCCAATAAGTAAAGGTCTTCTTCCAAGTCTATCCACCACGAGAACAGCAACACCGGTCATAATTAGCTGCAAAGGAAACAGAAATATTAGACCCTTGAAAAGAACCTGCCACAATTTAATAGTGTATACAGCTCATGCTATATGTTCTTTGCAAGAGGGGTATGAAAAAGTATATATCAGCATACTAAAAAATAGTAAACTGAAGGCCACTTGTTACTGTGCATGAAGACATGGTAATAGACCTGGTTGGCATAAGAAAAAATGTTCTACCATAGCTCGGAAATGAGTGTGTTATCAATTTTACAAGCATTGCAGATTGAAATATACAATATCACATATTAAATCAAGTTCTTAAGAAAGTCAAATTGAACAGAATAATTCACAAATGACAGATTGAAACATACGATGTCACATATTAAATCAAGTTCTTAAGCAAGTCAAACTAAACAGAAGAATTCACAAATGAGATACCAATTTCAGATATATGTAAATTCAAAAAGACATACATAGATTGATCAGGTAAAGAAAAAAGAAAATGTAAAATGGAGGTTTTAAATATGAATACAGATCGATGAGTTATTAGCTAAAACCAATTTCTGTTTCTACCTTCAGACAACCAAGAAGAATAGAGACACGTGTAGCATCGGATGCCGCAGAAAATCCCGCACTCTGCCAACACAAAATAAAAGTAGTATATTTGTTAGCATATATTTCTTTCTGTTCCCATACACATACTGATCATAGATTGGAGTACCTGAAGAATGGTTGCAGCATAATACAGCACACTAGGTTGCCCTGTTACCTGATGTAGAAGAAAACTATGAGCTGATAGAGAACAAATGTCATGGCAAGAAAGCACCAAATGACTATTGATAAGGTAGATGTAATATTGGTAAATCACTAAAAAAAATCTGAAAATTCATTGTGGCAACCTGCTGAAAAAACACCAGTCCTGCACCGATAATGAGGGCTTTGAGGCATTTCCCTCGAAAGATCTCACTAAATGCAGCTTGTTTTTCCTGATCCACATATGACAGCTCATCCAAAATGAAGTCAACTTGTTCTGAAGCTGAACTACTAAAAGCTACACCTCTCAAACGACAGAGACAGGTAATGGCAACTTCTTTCGCATGTGGCAGGCTTCCTTTACCCTGTATGGCGCACAAAAGCAGCCAACGAGGTGATGGTGGTAACCACCACATTCCTATGCCCATGATTAGACATATAGGAGCACTAGTGGCATACATATAACGCCATCCACCAATCAAATCAACATAGATGCTGCCAGATATATAACCCAACTGCAAGTATGGCAAAACAATGAGCATTCACATATCCAAGCCCACATATTTTTGACACACCAGTATATTTATACTTACAAGCATCCCAAAGACAATGAAGAACTCTTTCAGAGAGATAAGTCTGCCTCGTATCTGAGTTGGACAAGTCTCTGCAATATACATTGGAGCAGCATGCATAGCCTGATGAAAATAAAACTGCATTTAGAACAAACTTCTATCTTCAAAATATAAAATATGTAAATTTAAATGTTAGGCATTATAAATAGTATGACTGCAAGTGCCTATTCAATTCTGTTCAACTTAAAACAAGCAAATAGCAACAGTTGTTCTCTAAAATGATATTTTTATATCAAGGAAATGCGGGATGCAAGTAAAGAATGTTGACTTAATAAATAGAGGATCACACATACAAGATAATGATATAAATCTAACATGCCCAGCATCAAGTTAAACTCATCAGATATCATATATTAATTAAACTATCTAAACTATTAGACAGATGCGTGCTGTGTTGTAACGATGTTAAAATTTGCTCATTTTATCCAAAAGTGGTGATATCTTGTATGAATCTCTTCGATAATGTCACAATCTGCTCATTCCATTTGAAAAAGCACGGAAACAATGGCCATGAACTTCATTTATCTGTGTTCATGTGGATGTAATTTTTGGCATAAAATTACTTCACAAGTAATTTCATCCATAATGGAATTACATACTGGCCTGAGAGCCCAAACCAGTGTCCTGACTGCTTGATTATGAGCAAAATTACTTGGTATAAAATTTCAACCAAACAGGTTGAAATTGCACAAATTTTGACCAGATTCACCAAAAACCAACCTACTCAAATGGTTTCAGTTAAGAACCACATGATTCAGCCCAAAATCTTATATTAGACAAACCGAGTTCAGAATCACTCGTCCGACTTCTGTAGACTTCAACATCTGATTGAGAAATGAGGAAGCAGAGTCACACATATGGTGAAATCAAAAGTTTGTAAAAGAGAAACCAATCTTACATGCCATATGCGCCGACATATCAATGCAGAAAATAGAATGATGACATACTTCTTATATTGTTGTACATTCTCAAAATAACAACTAAGATTGCATTGCAAACATCACCAGCACAATCAAGGAACAAAGATACAATTGGACAAGAAATGAGTCACAGGACAGGAGTCACTGCCATGAGAATATTAAGTACTAAGAAGTTAGAACTTATCTGCCAATCTATGAAGCACATGGATGGGCATAAGTACCAACATATATGACAGATAAATGATACATCAAAGGGTAGAGAAATAGAGACAATATGTTTTTTTGTAGTTTGTATAATATATAAGTTTCAATTTTCTTTCAGCTCTTAAAGGATCACTTGATAATTCACAAGTATTGAAAAAGCACTTCTAACAAATCAAAAATAAAAAAATTCACAATTAGCTGCTCTCAGAATAGAAAGGAATGCACCCTAAGAGAATCCCACGGGGATTTAAAACACCATATGATTTTTATTATAATTTCACGTAGCAAAAGAAAAAAAATAAAGAAAGTATCAGATACAGACGAGAACCAATATCTGATACATAGTGGATATGGATACAGAAACTCTTTCAAGAAGCGTCAACAATGGATCAGTGAACACCTCAAATAGTAGAATAAGTTGTAGATGCCTAAGAAGTAAGATTTCTGATTCACAAATGGAAAAACCAACATGCCTTGTTCTGCTGAAAAATTTAAAACAAAAAGATGCAATATCTAAAAGTGAATGAATCATAATTCCCATCACCAATTCATACTGAAAAATTTTCTGAAAAAACAATTATTGAAGTGTCATAAAAAAATATGAACATGCCAATCACATAGTGAAACAAATAAAGCACAAGAAGTTATGAAAAGCTTGTAGAAGTGCATCGTAAATGGTGACAATTTGTGGGAATAGAATATTGGACCAAAGAAAACATACAAACATCTGCAAAAACAAAAATCAGCATAGACAAAATTTCTCCATCTAAAGGACAATAAAAGATTTCAAGAGTAAAATAATTGAAGCCAGAACAAGATAATTGAGTATGCCACAATATTAAGTACTTGCCAAGATTAAGGGAATCATCAATAATTATGGAATTTATGTGTACATAAATCACATGAACATAAATAAATAGATGAAGGCTGGTTGAGTTACCAATCCAATTCCTGTACCGTACACAAAACGTCCAATCACCATAACGGGAAAGTTTGGTGCCAATGCTGTCAGCAGAGCTCCAACAAAATATAGCACAGCAGAGAGTAATAACTCCCTCCTTCTTCCTTCATTTAAATATAATCTAGGATTAGTTTCTAGATATGAAGGAAGAAAAATCTTATCATATTGTCAAAGTTCAGGCAGCAAACCTAGAAAGTCAGCAATGGTAAATGCCAGAGCAGAACCGATCAAGGCACCATATAGAGACCCACTAACCTGTCATATACAGGATTCAGGAATAAATTGCAATGTGCAAAATATGATGACGAGAGATAACATAACCAACGCTCTTGTGATCCATGATACTATGTGGTGTTAACTCACCACGAGACCAATTTCCAGAGAGGATAAATTATACCATGTCGTCCCACTTAAGCTTGATGACTGCAAAAAGAAATTTTAGTAAACCAACAATCCAGAAACCTCTCAATCAGACATGTAAGAGATCCGAAGTTTGACAGGTATACTATGAGCAACATAGTCAATTAAGCTATTATCGATGAATTAAAGCATACCCGAATAAACTTTTTCCCTGAAGATACTTGAGATATATAGGTAAATCAATTTTGTACTAAAATTCTTAGAGTAACTACTGTAATGATATCTTAACT
This sequence comes from Musa itinerans, assembly GCA_001649415.1. NCBI lineage: Eukaryota > Viridiplantae > Streptophyta > Magnoliopsida > Zingiberales > Musaceae > Musa > Musa itinerans. Next base: position 115,613 of record LVTN01000413.1, read on the forward strand.
CAATTACTAAATCATTAATCATTTCTGTAACGAAAAATCAAAGATATCTTCTAGTTCAGATACTTTCTCAGAATAGCTTGGTTCCTTTTGACATACTTTTTCCCCATATATCAAGCACGTTTCTATGACAGAGGTGTCTCATTTGTGGATGCTAAAACTACTTTCAAACTTGTGATATTGGCTGCTTCTGGTCTCATTCTCAGCATGGATAGCAAGTAATTAGAATATAAAAGGAGAGAAAAAACAGAACAAACAACAGATATACTGCAAGAAGACTAAGATAGTATAGATATCGGATAGAATGTATCAAAGAGGCAGAGGAACAAGGAGAGGTCTGTGGTACTTATCTCGTGCAGAAACATATGATAAATTCAAACTGCAGCAAAGGCATCATATTTTAGCACTTATATTTTCAGCAGAGATCTGTGGTACTTATATTTTCACTAACAGAAGATACAAGAATTATCAATTGCAAACCAAAAACCTTTTATTATCAGAACTTCTCTACCATGATCATCACCCAAACAACCATGCTAGTCTGCCACAATTTTTTCAATATCCCTGAACATGTGCTTCTGCCTTCCTGTTAACCCCATCTATCATCCAGTTTTAGGAGAATGCACCATCCCAAGTCCATCTTCACACATTTACCAGCCCTGAAGCAAATCTTAATTTAAACCACGTAGAGGCAAGTCTACTTGAGTGTCCCAACATTGGCATATTAAGTATGCTGAAAACTACTTTTACATCACGAGGCAAAATTATCAGATAGCAAAGGAGAAGCACATTTGCAGCAAGTTGACGGCAAATGTGCATACAGCAAAAATAATGTTTCCAGATAGTGAGCCAATTTCTCACAAGAAGATTAGAAGGAAATTCCATGTGAAACCATTTACTCAAACCAGATTGAAATAAATACAAGCAAAAGATGCTTCCCATAAAGTAACAGAAACAATCATGAGAAGCACCACATGGTGAACCATTAACAGAATCATGTGGTCACAACCAACATGAGATTTCACATGATGTCCTACAGTAGAAACAAAATTTTATAATGAGTTGAATCATACAATAGATAACCAATAATCTCACATGATTTTAAGTTTTAGTTCAAGCAGAAAAACAAACTTCTATTAAGATTACACTTTTCTGAAGTAACAAACCAATGTGTTCTATGAATTCAGGCATTAACTGAAAAAACCTATGCCAGATACACTCAATATAAATTATCAGAATTTTGAAACCTTATCACCAAATTAAAAACCAGATACTATCAAGGATGAAAAGCTTGAGTTGGCACACCTGCAAAGAAATTTTAGCACCAGACGTTGCACCAATGTCATAGCCATAGAGTAGCCCTCCTAGAGCTGGGAATAAGAACCTAAAATTCATCGAGTTACTTGAGACTGTCATAACAAAGAAACCATATCCACACATCTTACTTTCTTCATTTTTTTAATGAACCTCCAAAAATCATGTTGATCTAGTTTTGAACCAGGAGTAACATTTAGAGACAAGAAATTTCTCTTCAGAATAATGAATCAAAGTGAAGATCCTTTTTTTTCTAAAAATTGTTGACTACAAATCGCTCACTTGTGAAGGTAACATCTATCATGCGTCAAATATCCTCAAGACAAGTTAGGTGCTGGTCAGGAGGAAAGAGAGTTTAAAAGGTTAATTCTGAAATCATTTTCAGAACAAAAGAATGAAACATAGGAAAAAGTCTTGACTATTAGAACAATGACAGCAATAAAATGAGATAGAAGAGTTTAATAGCATCCCCTGCCGCATGCAAGAGGGCATCTATGTTTATCTGTACTGCTATGCAATTGAATTTCTAAGATGATGCAGGAACCATACTTATCATTCAATGATTCTGCAAAAGAGACCTTCAAGTCATATGAATAGACTAACAGAAATTACAAATTTCTGTGATATTATTAGAAGATTTCTGTTCAGTTCTGTTGGGAGTTTCCAAGTCATCCATTGCAAATTGTCAAAAAGGGGTTCTTGACAATCTGCTGTAGTTCTTAAATCAAAGCATTACAACTTCTTAATCTTCCCCTAGAAGTATAATTATATTACTACAAGAAATTCAGTATAGCTAGAATAGTTAGAGCAACTAATTAAATTTTTATGGAATGAAGATGCTACATATGAAATGATTTAGCAAGCATTTTCTTTTCCTTTTTGATATTAATGTCACTAAAAAAATCAATAAGCCCGATTAACAAAAGGTAATGTTAAAATCGGCATACCATACCTGATGCAAACAGGACAATAAGAAAATTCTCGTGACTGATAACAAAACCACAGTCCTCTAGAGTGACAGCTTAACACTAAGTTGTATATGGTAGGCACTCGTAGAATTTGAGCATGATAGCTAATCATGTTATGAAACATGATGTAACAGATATCCTTACTTAAACAACCTTTTTTGGAAAACAAATCATTAAAACAAGGATGTTTTATGTTCTTGGGTATCATGTCAGTTGTCATAACATACGGAAAGCAAAAACCTTGTTTCATTTTGTCCATTTGAAACATGAGAAAATGACTTCTCTCGGACGCCTTTCTTTTATGTTCTTTTCTTTTTATTACGCAAGAAAACCATACAACCACTACTATCCAACTATTAGTAGTTGCCCGGGATGTAGTGGACTCACGGAAGAATCGCTGCAGTAGCAGAATAGCTCTCGCTAGAAGTGACGCCATTGATCAGAGGCTGCCTTGGATTCTCAATTTCACTCGAGGTCACCTAATCGTCACGGTAGGATTAACAAAGAAAGAAGCAAAACAAGAAACCAAATCAAGAGTCCAAGAAGAAATCGGGTGGCAAGATCACTCACATCCCTCGCAAGAAGCCTATCCGAGTTGACCCCCGACGTCATTTTCTTGGGGCGGAGAAGGACGTCTGCGGCTCGACTCGCGGATCGAGGGAAGAAGACTTGATTCTGGGGTTCTTGATCGGGGTGGGAGGAGACAGAGAGGAGGAAGAGGAACCGAGGGTGAGGCGACGGAGGGAGGTAGGCTCGGGAAGTAAACGAGCAAAAGAGGCGGAACGACTCCTTGTTGCGCTGCGTTGCCTTTTGCTGGCAGATCGTCACGGAAAAGCAGGGCCGAGAAGGATTGGGAACGCGAGGCCCCGATATAATCAAGAAACGGGTTCGAATCATCAGCTGTCTCGCCTCTTTCAGAAACAGGTATAGATACTTTGAAGTTTGGGGTCCACTACTTGGGGAACTAATAGAGTGGGGGCGACAGCAGTGTGTATAATTGGTTGGTAGGGACGTAAACTTAAAAGCTTCCAAGAATTCTGCAAACCAACGTAATTTTGACTCGTATAACGCGAGATGCAGCGAAGCGGGGACGCACGTGGTCCACGTGGGTGTCGTGCCACCACGCAGCGTTACGATATGTCAGAGAAAGACCAGATACACGTGGCGCCGTGAACACCAGGACCCACCGAGCTCAAACATCGCGCTCTATTATTGACACCGAACCAATCGGTAATGCGATGGACCACTTGGAATCACATGCTCCTCCCACTCTCTCTCTCTCTCTCTCTCTCTCTACGGAGGGTAGGAAACGTGAATCTCGTGGGCGTCCCTCGCATAACATAAAGTACGAGTGACGTGGTGACATGAAGCAGGCAATTGGATTCAGCACGATAAAGCCAATTGTAAGCAACAGCAACATCGACTGGCTGCAGTGTCCTAAAGTGAAAACTCTCAGCTTAGTTCAGTTCTCCATGGCCCAACAGCAGTCTTCCTACCGCATCCAGCATGATATAAAAGCAAGTATAAAGCACTTGCATTAAGAAGCTAATACAACGTATGTAAAACTTGGGGACGGTTTTGCTACACAAAGCATGTTTCGAGCAAGGAATACTAAAGTTTTGCTAGGAAAGAAACTGGTCTATCAGTTAAACAAGTAATTTGCCCAGTAAAAGTAAAATTTTAATTCGATGGCCACATTTCCAAACGAACAATTGGAAACTACAATCCAGAGCACTTATTACAGCCGCGTTTCCAGCACGCATTAGCATTTTAGGGTTGCTGTCAATCAAGCAATTAACAAAGAATTTGCCAGCAAAAGCTTTGCAGTGTGGCATGATTCATGTACCTTGTCCTGCAACAGGAAAAGAAGTTTTAGGACTTGGCGGGTTGCCAGGGCTGGTAACGGGTCCAATCCCTCTGTCCAGGGTTGAGAGCGTGGCCTTTGGAGTGGTAGATGTACGCATCACCTTCCCCTGAGAAGTTCTCTCTATGTTCCACGCCATATCTTCTAGGTTTCAGCATCAAAAGCTAACATGGAAAATAAATATTAACGCCCCAAACAAAGTCGAACATCATGTTCAGCAATCTGAGGACAAGAATGATTTCGACACACTGGTAAGAGTATAGTGAATTCTACTAGAAAATCGAATAAGTGCACTTGTATACTGAGCGCACTTCGATTTCCCAATTTGGCAGTATCTGACAGATGTTCTCTAATGTCATGTTAATGTAGAACATAACAGCATTGCCCCAGCAAAGTAGAACATTACAGTCAATAAATGATTATGACACAATGGTAGGGTACAGAGAATTCTACTAAAAATTCAGATTTACAATTAATTTCTATGCTTACTACCTTTACTGAGTACTAAAACTACCAAGTCACCAGTATCTGAGAGACGTTCAGGATTGCCACATTGATTTGAGAGAACAAGTCGACAATGTAAGCGTTGATTGTTCAAATTACACACATTATAATGTGAACCAAGATCATGAACCTAAAAAGGAACTGGCTGGAGTAGAGACGACAGCAAGCCGTAAGGTCCTGAATGTTTAATAAGGATATCTTCTCATGCCACAAATCTTAATCGACTGAACTCATCTACCGAATACAAGTATGGATCTTCTTCGAATATATCAATATCATCTTAAATGGTCTTCTATCAATTTATCCCCCATCAGAATTGTTTCATATGTGTTCTTCTATCTTTTCTTGTAACTAAATAAGTATTCTTTTTTTCCCAGCAAAATCTAAAAAGATGCAGTTAGCAGTTACAATTTCAGTTGGACAAGATAGCAAAATGGCATTAGCAATGACTTACTTCGTCGCCTGTATGGTCAGTTACATAGTGCAGCCAACCATGCCACTCAGGTGGCACTTGGGATGCATTATAGCGACCTTTCTCAGCGTACTCAACCCACCTGTGCCTTCCTGCATATTAATCAGCAACAGTTCATTTAAATATCTCAAACACTAGCACATATGAAATGATAAGAGAGAAAAAATTTAAATAAAATGTGAAGCATCTAATAATTAACAATAAAGTTAGAAGAGTATCTGACTGAAACCAATGAAAAAAAGGCATGTTTCTGACACCAAAATTGTTATAATACTCTAATTACCTAATATATTTCAGTGTTTATATTGAAAAATGCTGCCAGACGACAAAATCAGACTCTCCCCTCTTTTTCCACAAACAAAAATATTTGAAGAATACCGTGTCAAACTAAAACTAGTGGATTAATCTAATTTTGCCATGCAAGTCAAGCTTTATCAGAAGTCATATGTCACCAGAATATAACTAATTAAAATCAATCCACAAAAACCATCAATGGTTTTGATTTTCCATTTGACAGTTAGATATGACTAATTTTAAACTATTAAGGTGTCACATTTAACACCTGCAATTTCTAAATTCATACATCTAAAATTATCATAAAAATTTTACTTACTGAGATAAAGGGATTTGGAAAAAGGGATAAAAGTCCCAAGAGAATTATCAGGGCAGAATATATAGCCTCAGTAAAACAAAGAAACACTAAGAAGATCACTGACCATATTGGACATTCAATTTCTCATAATACTGGTTACCAGATTTATCAACTCCAATCAGGGTTGCACCAATGTTGTGAAGTTTCGTTTGCCTGAAAAACAAGACTATTAACTACTATTTTTCAGAAAACGACAGCAAGAAATGTGCATGGAACATTTCTTAAAATATTAATTTGCAGAAAAAGAACCAAAAATTGAATATGTTTCCTTGTAATAAAAATAAGAACATGAGAACGTCACCAAAAATCAGATTATACTATACATATGAAAATCTAAAATATTTGCATAAGAAAGAATCATGTTGGATATCTTGATAACATCATATAATTTATGAGGCTATATTGGAATATGAAAGTTAACCCATAGCTAACTAATGTTTATAAGCATGCAAATCATGTCATTACCATTCTCAAAATTCATCATCACATTGATCCAACTCTATCCTAACATTCACAATATTAAAGCTAGTCGACTACATGGATCAAGCATCTAGCGAGCACAAAATTTCTCATCAATGGAATATTTATCACATTTCAAAATATGGTCCCAATCAGAAAACTGATCAAATACCGCCTGCTACATGACAAGGAAATGATCATAAACATCTCAAGCTGATGGCTTCCTCATACCAGTTCCAGGAGGTGTCAGTGAGAATATAGAGGAAGGGTCATTTCTCGAAGAAGTATCAAAAGTTACAATAGGATATCCAACGTTACGGCACTGTTTCAATAATTTTGGATGTGTTTCAATTAATACCAAAGGACCATATTTTTGGAAACCTACTTGAGCCCAAGGTTCAAGTCTCAAGTCATATCAAGTTTATCACCTAATACGTGCCAAGCTAATCTTTCTCGGTAACAATATGGCCCTTGTCTTAACTGACTAATCTCACCATCGTATAAAGTTAATAACAGGTGTGTTGTCATTTTCATGTTGCGATATGAATAATAGCCCTAACCTGTTACAAATATCTTCAGCCACATGGAGATATTCATAATCCAATTGAACTCCTAAAATTTTCATAGATAATGAAAGGTGCACTAAACAAATCATAGCCAACTTTTATCTAAGCTGTTTAATATTTTGGGTGAATCAACTATAGTTTGTACTACACTATCAGAACAGAAATATAAAAGAAACTTTAAAGGCTATGGTACTTTTTTCACATGATTATTCATGAATGTAGTCCAGTTAAACTAACACATAAAATTTGTGATAACAAAATGAACTTCAGAAGAAAGGCCCAAATCATATGCATCACCAATAATGATAACATAAAACATATATAACAAACCAAGGCACTTACAATAGATTCCCATCCAAAAGGCATTTCCTGTAAGAGAGGAAAAAAATATCAGATTTTCAGCTAACACAAGAGGAACAGAAAAGCAAAAGCGATGCAAGAATTAATCCCTCCAAGATTTTTATGCCATAGACTACAGTCAGAAACTTTACGATGGACATTCCTGAAATATAACTTATATTGACCACAAAATGCACATAACAAATACCAGACATGCCATGTCATTGTTTGACTATGATGATAATCTCAATGGATACTGTACAGAGCGGCATTTATTTTTAAACATCTACAGGAAAATAAAATTCTATGTATCAGTATTTTAGTATCTGCAAGATTAAAATCCAAAGAGATGTTTAAGCTAATACCTTTGAAATCCCTATTCTGTAGACTACAGTTAAATAGTTTATGTAAGTTCCTGAAATATGACAGTATACGTACTACAATATGCATATAAGAAATAAGAAAATTTAGTCATGCTGTTGTGTAAGGTCATTATGGTTAGTTGTCGTTCCTGTTATTGCGTTGTTGAACTATAATACAAATTTCAAGGAGTAGCTATACTGTGTGACATATTTCTAAACATTATTAGAAAAACAGAAATCGTTGGAAACCATTTCTTTTATCAATTTCTTTGCTTACTTTAATATCATTGTATGATTATAGAATGTTATAATGATAGCGAACTTATTTGAGTAATAGGTATGTGTACCGTAAGCCACATAAGGGATGTTATCGCTACAATGACAACCTGGCAATTTCTTCTCTTTTAAATTAGTTTTTAATAAACAACAAGCTGTACTGTCTAACTATTTCAGATTGACTACAGGCATCTTTTCCTAACATTATTTAAGGCAATATTTGGGAACGGTTACTTGAGTTTTTAAGAAAGAGGTCTAGAAATCTATGCATAAAAATTCATCCATCCATCCCATCCATGCAAGAAAATAGATATCTGAAGTAACATTTGTTTATTGTAATATACAGTACCAACGACAATGGTCTAAACAACAAGGCACCAACTTATTTCATCCATACTTTTGTTTGGTTCTCTTCGGCATTCACAAACAAAATCTATTTAGAATACGGATCTACCAGACAGACATTATTAAACAAAGGCATAATCTAGATCAAGGATGATTAGTTCATGGCGCAAATTATCTTGGCCTCAATATAGAAAAAATTAAGGGAAACCATTCGCCATAATGCAATCACTCCTAAATCCACCTTAATTACTAAGAACTATGTTCAACCCGTCAACGTCAAATATCTCACTCGGAACATTTTCCTACATATTATCCGTGCAATCAAAGGTTCCAGAATCACGGATAAAGGAACGATACACCGGTGGGCTGACAATGAATGAGATGTGCAGCGCGCAGAAAAGAAAATCTGCACCGATTTCTGCAAATCGGACACCAATGCATCAAAAAGAAAACAGTTATCGCATCAACTTAAATACGATAACAATGTAAGAACGGATCTGATGTGAGTAACATGATCCAGGGTTAGGGCTTCTGATGAGATCTGATCCAATATGGTCGAAAATGGAGCGCAAAGGAAGGAGGGGGAAAAGATGACTCACGTATAACCCTCTTCCCGGAGATGTTTGATGAAACCGCCGACGCCCTTCTCGTTGATCACCTTGAGGACGCCTCTCACCACCGAAACCATTTCGATCTCCTTCCTGTCTCCGCTGGTGGTGCTCTCTTCTCTCTCTCTCCGTCGTCAAAACGGAAGAAGGAAGAGCCACCCTAAATATAACATAAGGCCGGGCCTCGAGTTGCGGACGACGAGGCCCGACACGGTAAGCCATTGCTCCTTAACGGGTCGAAGATTGAAGCCCGCAGGCCTCCACTGCGACCCGACCCGACAAGACATGTGTTTTTGGGTTTTAGGCGCATTATTATTCCCGCAAATCTTTTGATTCGGCCTTTATGCACCACAATCACCTGATCACAAATGCTAATTCGATTCGGCCTCAACCACTTCAACGTGAAGCATAAACCGCTAACGAGATGAGTCACTTGGATAATTGCAAGAAATAGACAAATGCATGTATAAGATAGGAGATCTAAAAATACAAAAAAATTGATCGTGTGGGACTTCAGAATCAATCTTCTTGCGTTCATTAGTTTCAAGAGAAGTATATTTCCTTTTGATTTCTATCCATGCAATCGAGAAGGAAGTTTGGGATTAAGTAGGTCATTGAGCCCAACTTAGTTAGGTCAAAAGAAAGATGGATTGAAAGAATGAGCATGATTTAACCTAGTATTGAGGTTGTGTTAAGGAGTAATCATCGTAACAATGTGACCAATGTTATGGGCTTCTTTAGACATCAATTACTACCAAAATTAAGTTCAAATTCTTATGATATATATTCGAAGGATATAATCAAAGTTGGAGGAAGGTAAAAGTATTACTCTTGAGTACTTAGTCACAAAGTATATATCTATCTATATATATAACACCCTAATCCTTTTACTTATGCGTAAGACCTTTCTACCACCATTACCTCATACCACATTTGTAAATATTAAAACACAACGGCTAATATATGTCCAATCTCATGTATGTTAAAAAAACTATATAAAACTATATATGATATTTTTATGCTTATATCACTTTATTCATTTTAAGCATCTCATTTATGCACAATATTTTCATCTAAGACAAAAATGCATTCGATGCATTCAATACATTCCAAAGTATATATTTTGCACACAAGACATTTGTGTAAGACAAACAAAATAGTAATTTTTTAATATAAATTATAATAATTAATATCCTCAAATAAATATTATACTTCGGAATAAATAAACTCATAGCCTAAAGCACAATGGGGGTAAATGATATGATCATTATTTATAATCAATTATGATACGATATATGGGATCTAGTTAGACAAACCACTTAAACCTTCAGATATGAAGAGAGTCTATTAAATACACCACTTCAGTAGAGGCATCCAAAGGGTTATTCTCTTATTAAATCGAACGCTTTATACGTGATTAGTTCCTTTGTGTATGTTGCATCTATCTAGGATAAAAAAATATTTGAAGCGCTTAACATAACCCTAATATATCCTTTTGCACATGACGTATTCATCCAAGATGAAATATTTAAAGTGTCCGAGTATCCCAATGTATCTTCTTTGTTCACGATACGTTTGCTTAGCAAAATAGTAATTTTTTTAACGTAAATGACAATAATCGAGATCGTTAAATAATATCATACTTCGGAATGAACAAACTCATATCCTGAAGCATGTTAAGGGTAAATGATATGATTATTATTTTTGATCAATCGGAATATGATATATGGGATCCAGTTAGCGTTTACTACACAAATCACTTTAGATTTCAAAAATGAAAAGAGTCTATTAAATACGCGACATCAGTAGAGCATTCCGTCGTTAAATCGAACGCTTTGGGATGTGATAGTACCCGAAACTTCAACTGGATCGAATTAATTTTGCCAAATCAAATGGACAACCATACTTGCATTTCTAATTTCCATCAACGAAACGGTGAAGCCAAGATGCTTCGTAATGTGTTGCGTCGACTGCTCGATAACTTTGAATTCAGGCTGTAAGATTCAGCGAGAACCACCGGTGCTCGAGGAGCTCATGCATGCATGTGATGCCTAACTCGATAGGAAAATGACGAGCACTAGTTAGCAACAATGGAAACAGTGTCTTGTGGTTGAAGATGACGTCAAGCAGCACTCGCTACAGAGTGTGCGTGCGCGCGCAAGCGCAATGGCTTCGCCCAAAGAGGGAATAGTTAGTGCATGGCTATGGCCGTGCTCTTCCCCCACCTCCTCTGTTGCATGCATCCCTCCTCCGAACTCATCATTCCATCTCAGAAAGAAGGCTGCAGAGAGGATCTCTTGGCTTTTGGAGGTGAGTGGTGGGGGAGCTCAGCTCCACCATACGAGATTCTGCCATGGAAGGAGAGGGGGGGGGTGGCGATAAGGGAAAGGAGAAGAGAGAGGTGGCAGTCGCTTGCTTTTGCTTTCGTCCCTGATACATCTCATCACACAATCATCCGTGTGGTCAAGATCATGCGACAGTGGCGCGTGGGGCAGTCGATCCTTAGGGCTGTGGCTTGGGTTGATTGCTGTCGGAGTGGGCCCCTGCCGCCATGGCCCTGTTCATGATCTGAACCTCCACACTGTTATTGGTGCTCTTCATGCTTCTGCAGCCAATGATGATGGCATGGCACCTTTAAATTCTGACCGTCAGGCATCGGACAGCCTTCTCGACTCGATCACTCGGCCAAGAACAATAAGATGCTGAAGAAAAGATGAGCTTAGTTAGAGCGAACTCCTTTGCCTTCTTGCTTTGACAATGTAAAGGGCAAATATTCTTATCCAGCAGTGCAGATGTGTTGTATTGGATGAGCCACTTTGCACTGATGAAAACTGGAGCCACCCACCTTCAACGCAGACATGATTGAAGGAGGCAGACCTCCGAGTTGGGTCCACCGGTGGATGATGCAGATTCTTCGACACTGTTGCTGAAGTGGTGAATGCACAGATTGCAGCTCCAGTGCTGCAATCTCTTCAGCTTCAGCTTCAGCTTAGGATTTGAATGGAATATTTAAGGCTCATGTTCTTCCAGTGTGACTCATCATTGACAGTTGGACTCCTCGAGGGAAGGAAGCTTCTTGTTGCTCATGCTACTGGTGAGAGATCCAACTGAGATTTGCACAGCACTGTACTGGGTCACTTGTTAAGGGTGTGGATCACATGGTTGGATGCTCCAAATCTGCAAGAAGAGAGAGGGAAAGCGAATCCCAGAGAGATTTTGTCCCCTAGTGGGTTCTTTATCAATGCATGAACATGAAAGATGTGGTGCGACCATTAAATGCCATTGACTTGGACAACTCCAAATCAAAGTCTTTCTCTAACTAAAACCAGTGAGGGCATCTGCATGGATGAGCGGGCACTGCCTCGGCGACTCTGGGAATCAGTGAAACGAATCAACTTGTCAGAATTGTGATCCTTGATGAGGCCATAATTATAGTTTGAAAAGCTTAAGCATCTTCCAACATGTGCTATCATCTCTTCCTGTACACTAGAGAGAGAGAGAGAGAGAGAGAAGGAATAATTTTAGCAAAGAGAGTATGAGTTTGAGAGATGTGAGTGATCCCACCTTGAGGAAAGGGAGACAGGATGGTTCTGTTGGAGGTGTTTTGAATGGTTCCCAATCCCCAAAGCACAGTGTGAGAGAGAGAGAGAGAGAGAGAGAGAGAGAGGAGACAAGCCCATCAGCAGCAAAAGATTCTGAGAAGAGTCTCCAATGATGGTTGGCTCTTTGAAGACTTCAAGAACCTAGAAAATGAGACCTACATCACACACACTGAGACCTGTGTTTGCATTGATCTTCCATGCTAAGCCCACCACATGTGTGATTTCATTGGCATCACACCTACTCTTCCAAGAAATTGAATGCTGCAGCCCTAAAGGACAAAGACCATTGACCTGTGTTTGCCATAATCTTGTTCAGAACAGTCCTGTCTAAAAGCTCCACTTCTCTGGTCTTGTCTTTTACCTCCCAGCTCTACACCAGGAAACCTGTAAAACAGAAGCAGGTTATTCTTTGATGTTCTCCACTACAACCTCCAGACATGTCTAAAAGCTCCTTTTTGATCATTGGTCCCTTTCTGATACATTAATGCAGATGTAAAGAACATTGTACAAAGGCATCTGCAAAGCTGTCTTTTCTTATTAGTGTATATATTTGCCAAAATCTAGTGAATTGCCTCATTCTGTAATTGTCACTTTACTTCTGCATCTTTCTTGCTCTTCCAATTACTGTCTATCATTCATGGAATGCTCCATGACACAAGTGTTATATTCCAAGCTACCTAGGAACAATGGATCCTCTGAGTGCAAGCTTTGTTAGAGTATTATTACCTTCTGCACTCAAGATTCTCTGCCTTATTAGAGAGAGAAAAGGAGCCTCACAACTTCCACAATTCCTACAGGCCATCACAAGACCTCCTAATCATTATCAAAGCTTGTTGCTGCAAACTTTCCAACAGCTCTGAAAGTGGTGGTTGAGAGTACTGATGACTTCTGAAACACATTCAATAAACAGGAACTTTTGTATGTGTGTATGTGTATACTCTATTTTAAGGGATTAGGCTTCCTTGTCAACTGCTAAAGGTCCCATCAAATTTCACTGACTGTAACAATTCACAGAATCCATTTCCACACAATTGATTTGTGCCAAAACCATTTAAGAAAGAACAAAAAATAAAAAAAAGTTAACATCTTTACATGATGAAGCAGTTGTTAATCTCATGTGGAGAAATCTTTGAACCACTCATTCTCAACCCAAATGGAGCTTTCGACTCAATTGGTTTTGCACAATCATCATGATAGAGAACAGAAACTCCTCTTGGCTATGACAAGCCACAGATGGTTAGCATGGTGGAATTCTTGGAATGATGATTTCAGAATGTTAGCTCATGGGAATCCTGCTGTAGTTCATAAAGGTCAGCAGTGACTTGAGCAACAACAAAGCTTTATATATTGCCATTGGATTCAGCAGACCTTTATCCTCCACATCACAATTGAGCAAGCTGGCATTGTTTTATTGAAGAAGCAGCATCATACAATGTCTATAGTGACTAATATCTTTTCTTTTTTCTCTCATTTTGTGGTTAGAATCCAGTGATTAATGTGTTGACTTGGAGGCTTGAAGTGGTTGCTTGGTGAAGAGGGAAATGTAATAAGCTTAATTAGTGACATATAGTTGTATATGGAAATAAGAGAAAGAAGCTGCAAAGGGAAGGAGAGAAGAATTCACTATCTTCTTATACAAGCAATTAGGATGGACTTTACACCAATGTTCTTCTCATCTCTTTCTTTGATCTCACTTGCTGGAGGACAAAGATCTAATCTTCCTTGGAATAACTCACATCCTGCACTGGAGATCATAATAGCAGAAGGAAAACCCATATTATTCGTACTGCAAACAGGGTGGTATCTCCATGCACAACGATGGGGAACGAGTTCCAGTGTGTCTCTTGATGTAATATCTGCAGCAAGAGAGAGAGAGAGAGAGAGAAAGCGACTTGTCATAAGCCGAGAAATGCGGCTGCTTGCCGCCTCTCTCTCTCTCTCTCTCTCTCTAGAGAGTGCCAACCAAAGGCAAACAAAAGGGAGCAAAAGAGTTGAGCGAGAGAAGAAGACGAAAGCTAACAGCTAAAATGTTCACTCCATAAAGAAATTTACTGGGCCCATTTAGCTGGATGGATTGGACACACACTCAGAAACAAATACTTACTTTATGATCTCCTCAAATTAACAATTAATTTTTAAATCTTCCAATTCAAAAGAATAAAAAAATTATCGGAGGAAAAAAATCTTGATAGTCAGGATTTGATTCTTATATAAATATCTCATGTATCGCGTACTCTGAAGAATTTATAGAAAATATGAGAAGATTTATGTGAAAAGATGTATAATTGATGAATCTTATAATTAATCTCGTATATTAAAGAACTTATTTTTTTGTAAATATATCGAAACATAATAATTTTACATCTGCTTTTTGATATGTAATTATATATTTTTATTTTTTATTTTCTATATATAGATAAATAATAATAATTTTATATCTATTTTTAATATTTAATGATAAATATCTGAATTTGCTTTTGATTTCAAGCTGTGTTTTCTTCCTCCCAACATCCCTGACAATGTGCTTCCCCTCTCTCTATCTCTCTCTCTCTCTCTCTCTCAAATACAAACACAGCCCACACACTGATACACACGTATTCATGCTTCCCATCTTTATCTCTTAGTTGCTTGCGTATGGAGAAGTCTCTTCCATCCAAAAGTCAGCGTCTTCCATGAATAAAATACACTACTCTCTCTTTCTCACTTCCGTTTGTCCCCTTACAATCACTATTTTTCTTGGGCTGGGAGAGGACCTCTCGAATCACTCTCTCTCTCTCTCTCTCTCTCTCTCTCTCTCTCTCTCTCTCTCAGAGAGCAGGAGGAAAGAGTTCAGGACTGTAAGCATCGGACTGCTCCGGAGAGGGCACCGAAGCAGCATCTGAGGTCGGAGGTGCTCCGCTTTGTTCTTGGGCTGCGGGAGACATGTGTGACTACTTCTGGCAACGGAGGGAGAATGGCCAAGGAGATCTCGCCGACGTCGTCCGCTCAGGAGGGTCGGCTTCAGCTTCGGGTAGTGAGTTCCCGGTGGTGAGCGACTGGCATCCCCTTTCGGAGCCGGCGGTGCCCCCCTCCTCCTCGACGGTCGAGGACATGAACAACGACTTCGGAGACCCTTTCGCCAATCTCTGCGACCCGCTCCTCAGTGAATTGACCGGCATCGAGTTCTTCCACAACAGCGGCGAAATGATTACAGGAGGACAGGTCAAGGTGGCGACAGAGAGCAGCGGTAGCGGCGGCGGCGGCGGCGGCGGCGGTGGAATCATGTCCCAGCAGTTGCTCATGAGCGAGGAGATTATCACGAAGCCTCGTGATATCATCCCAAGGGCCTTCCAGCTCTCGTCAGGAGGAGCCAAGCCTTCCCCTCTGTCTCCGATAGAGGCAAGCAGTGGTGCAGTAGGATGTTCGGCAGACGATGGTGGTGTGCAGATCTCGTCTACAAGATCACTCGGCGTCAAGCGGAGGTTCGACCCCCGGATCTCTCACTGATCTTGGAATTATGTGCGATTTAGCGTAAATTTCCTGATGATCGATCCACGCACGTAGAGGTCTCCGATCAGGCCAGGACTATAAGGCCATCGATGCCCGCAGTCTGATAGCCAACACAGTCTTCCCTTCTCATCTTTTCTCTCTCCAAATCTTAAACCCTACAAAAGACAACCAACAAATCTTACAGGTTTTCTGACTTCTTCATCCCCTTCGTGACATGAAATTTGTGTGCAGGAAAAACCAAGCGAAGAAGGTGGTGTGCATTCCAGCTCCGGCGGCGGCAACCAACCGGTCTAGCGGAGAGGTCGTTCCTTCTGATCTCTGGGCCTGGAGGAAGTATGGCCAGAAACCCATCAAGGGATCTCCTTATCCCAGGTAATCTTCCTCATCATGCATCATCTCTCTCTCTCTCTCTCTCTCTCTGTCATGCATCATCTCTCTCTCTCTCTCTCCAAGGAACTCCATGCTTGCTAATGCAGTTGTGGTACTGATGGGATCAGTAAGTATTTTAAGAGATACTTCAAACTCAGTGGATTAAGATTTGCATTTAATCAAGTATTCTGATTATTATAGAATTAGTATTTGTTCCTATAAATATATCTTTGAGTCTCATGTCTCGATGAACAGTAGAGGCAATACTTTGTGTGATCCCGAGGATTTCTTTCTGGTGAATCTAGAAAGAGTCAAGAAAAGAATTCTTTGGATCCATGTGAGATGATGTACAAGAAAGACGCTACTTGAATGAAGATAAAGATGTTGTAATTGATCTTAATGAGTAGGTATTAACGTAGAGCAGCTACTAACTTGTGTTTTGCACGTATCAGAGCATCTTTCCGAGCGATTGCACGCTGAGTTTAATGCATTTCCAAGTAATGTTCTGCATGATTACTTCGTCGGATGGATTGCCGCAGGGGTTACTACAGATGCAGCAGTTCCAAAGGATGCTCTGCGAGGAAACAAGTAGAGCGCAGCCGAACCAACCCCAACATGCTGGTCATCACCTACACATCGGAGCACAACCACCCGTGGCCGACGCAACGCAATGCTTTAGCCGGATCCACGAGATCTCAAGCATCGAAGAATAGCTCCTCCGCCTCAAAGACCTCCTTCGGGCGCAGTCTTGTATCCCCCACGGCTCCGAAGGCCGATCCCAAGGTAAAAAAAGAAGAAGAAGAAGCCGCAGAGATAGACAACGAGCCGATGATCCCTGAATCGAACCATCCCGATGACTTCTTCGCGGACTTGGCCGAGCTGGAGACTGACCCGATGAGTCCCATCTTCTCCAAGGTTCTTATCCACGCCAAGCAGCCGGAGCAGCCGGAGGAGCCTGAGGACAAGGGCTTGGGTCCATTAAACATGTGGTAGCCTCAGCAAAACGCATGCATTACATGTCAAGAAGAAGATGAGTTTTGAGGGTGTATCTATGTGATGTTATCTTAACAGAAAAGGGTGAGGGAGGGGGGAAAGAAGAGCAGTGGAATGATGGAGGATGGGACAGAAAGCTAAGGAACATAAGCATTCAAACAGTTGGAATGCGTACGATATGTCTGAGATGTGACCGTAAAAGCCTTCACAATGGACTTCAGAGGCATAAGTTGGCATTGTTCTTCTTCCACTATTTCTTCCTCTCCCTCTTCGTCTCATTTAAAAGTGGGGAGAGAGTTTAGAGTTTGCTCATAGGGTTAAGTAATAAGGATGTGAAGGAGGAGGTCAAATACTAGTAGTAGATTGATGAAGATGATGATTTGTTAGACAACATCAGACACTCTTCTGTTCCTCAGCTTTCTATTCCTGTTTGTGCATATGTGATGAAGGCATTACTGTCAAAGTCTTTGAGTATTCAGATTGATGTTGAGAGAGAGAGAGAGGCTTTCAGAGCATAATTCAATCCTCATTGCTTTCCTCCTTTTTACTTTTCCTGTTGATGTGGAATCCACATTACTTGTGTGGTATTTGTGTGTGTTTTCTGTGTGTGTGTGTGTGTGTGAGAGAGAGAGAGAGAGAGAGAGAGAGGAGTTTAGAATGTTTAAATGAAGTTTCTGTTACTATAGTGATCAACTCATTACTAAGTATTCAGATTGGTGTAGAGAGAGAGAGGCTTTCAGAACATAATTCAATCCTCATTGCTTTCCTCCTTTTACTTTTCCTGTTGATGTGGAATCCACATTGTGTGCTACATCTTTCTTGTGTGTGTTGTGTGTGTGAGCGAGAGAAAGAGAGAGAGAGAGAGAGAGAACTTGTGTGTGTTGTGTGTGTGTGAGCGAGAGAGAGAGAAAGAGAGAGAAAGAGGGAGAGAGAGGAGTTTAGATGAAGTTTATGTTACTACAGTGATCAACTCATTAGCTTTTCCTGATCAAAGGAAACACTGCAGACTCCACTATTTGGTGTTTCCATCATCATCATCATTCAAAAGGATAGGCTGATAGCACATCATCTAACTTAATACAAAATTCGATCTAAATGTTCATACGATTGACTCCTACATAAAATCAAGACTCACTCAACATGCGAAATTTAGTCGACTAAGAAAAATTAACGCGTCGGATAGACATGCTATATAAATATAATATCAACAAAAAAAAAAAACTCTTATAACGTGACATTTAATCTTCTATAATAGATTATGATTATAGAAAAAATACCTTTTACATAATCCTAACTCACAACTCTCGTATTTTCGAGTTTTGCAAGAACTATTTGAACAAGAAGTCGACAATAAAATCTTTCTTAGATATCAGAGAAGTCACTTCATAGATTTAAGTCAAAACTTACGTCATAAACATCTTTGACTCCCGAATTAGTCTTTAAATCACATTTCATATTTAAGCATATGTTTTTAGTTTGGAGTATAATAAGATTCGAAAACAAACTAATTCAGATCCATTCTGTCACATAAAATTGACTATCAAAATTGACATTCGTGATGGGAAAGTATTAAATTTGATAGGCACCGGTCGTTGGAGCATCTGCTATCACCGTTAAAGTCTAATTACAACTGTTGATCGATGGATGCAATCACCTTTCAACACCACAATAAACCGAGGTCGGTTGTCTTCATCTATGCATTCCTCTTCCACCATAATCACAAGGCGAAGAAAGAAAATGATGGGTTTTAATGTGCTATATGGAAAAGAAGACCAATGGGTTCAAATCGATCTTTTCATGAAAATACTCCTGTCATTCACCCATGACAAAGACCATACGATACTGTTCTTCTGACCGCCGTGCACAGGGGAATATAATCGCCATTATTCTGACCTTCCAGCTGATATGATTGGAACACCCACTCGTCGATGTGATGGTTTATGGGCTTCATGGGACGCATGTCTATCAGCAAACTCGCATCCATGTCGACAAACGAACGGTGTGTCGTAGCCAAGTGTTACCCGAAGTTACAGAGCTATACGTCCACCTCCGTCGACATGTGAGGCTCCACTGAAGGGATAAGCGAACACACAGGCATTTGGATCGTCTTATTAGCACTCGAAGAAAGTCATCTTCCAAAGGGAAACACGAATCATCTAGAAAGAGGTCACAGTGATCCTTCGACGGGCCTCTTTTGAGTTGTTTTCATGTGTCATGGTAACTATGAGAGGTGGGTGTGGGGACATGAAATGCCGACTACCTTAGTATTGCATGGAGCTCATAGGTAATGGATCAATCAAGGCTCTTAGGTGGTGGTAAAACAATGGGCATCATCGCCCTTAGCTCACCACCCACTCACTCTCATCACATCGTTGGGCGATTAAATTTGATTTGTTTTCGACTATGTTAATATCCTAATTGTGATGGTCGTAACATGCGACATGATATGTTAGCTATCTCTTCAAGGTGATTGATAATTGCATAATGTGGAACATGATATGTCAACTATCTTAATACCGAAGAAGGCGTGATTAAATGGAGCTTTAGCTAATTGATAGTTGCATAGTATATGACATGATATGTCAGTACATATGATTAGATAGGTTTCACCTATCATACTATCACATAATGTCATAACGATTAACACATCAAACGTCAATCATCTCATAAACCCCCAAGTATAGTGAACAGAAAGTTTGTCAGTAAGTTGAGAAAGAGCTTATATGGGCTAAAGCAAGCTCCAAGACAATGGTACAGAAAGTTTGATTCATTTATTACTAAAAATTAATATAAAAGAATAACTTTAGATCATTGTGTGTACATCAACTGGTTTGGTAAGGATTTTATTATTCTCTTACTTTATGTTGATGATATGTTTATTCTTGAGAAAGATATGTCTACAATTGACTGGTTGAAGAAGGAACTGAGTGAGTCTTTTGCAATGAAGGACATGGGGCTAGTAAAGCAAATACTGGACATACAGATTTCTCATGATAGAAAAAATAAAAAGATTTGGTTGTCACAGGAGAAATACATCGAGAATGTACTAGAAAGGTTCAGTATGAGCAATGGAAAACCAGTTGGTTCTCTTCTTGCAGGTCACTTCAAGTTGTGCTTAAAACAGAGTCCATCAAGTGATGAGGAGAATGAGAAAATGCAAAAGGTTCCTTATGCTTCAGCAGTTGGAAGTTTATGTATGCAATGGTATGTACGAACCCGGACATCGTATATGCAGTGGATGTTACTAGCAGATTTCTTGCAAATCCAAGCAAAGAGTATTGGGCAGTAGTGAAGTGAATTTTTAGATATCTCAAAGGGAGCTCTATGGTTTGTTTAAGCTTTGGAGGTAGACCAGCTATGCTGACATGTTACACAGATGTAGATATGGCAAAAAATATAGATACAAGGAAATCTACATCATGTTTTGTACTTACTTTTGCAGGTGGAGTTATGTCATGACATTCCAGATTGCAAAGGTATATTGCTCTCTCCACCATAGAGATAGAATATATTACTGCTATAGAGGTTTACAAAAAAACATTATGGATGAAAGAATTCTTGCAAGAATTAGGCTGAAACAAGAAAACTATGTGGTGAATTGTGACAGCCAAAGTGTCATCCATTTGTATAAGAATCCAAGTTTTCATTCTAAGTTAAAGCATATAGATGTCAGATACTACTGGATTTGAAATGTACTTGAAGAAAAGCAGTTGTAGCTTCAAAAAATTCACACATATGACAATGAAGCAGACATGTTGACAAAGACCTTACTGAAAGAACGGCAGAAGATGTGCTGATAGTTGGTTGGTATGGTTTCACGTTAAGGAGTCATGAGACAGCCTCCCTTATAGGCTGAAGGGGGAGGTTGTTGGGTTGATAGCCCACGAGTTTAGCTCATAGTGGGCTTTAACAGCCCACAGCCCACCCCTGTTTCATTTAACTCTAAATCAAATTAGGGGGGTATGGTGGCTGTGAAAAAAGGGGAGAAAAGTATAAGAACAATAGAAGAAAAACTACATCAATGAGGAGAAAAATTGCTACAACAACTTGATTCAAAAACGATGGAAAAATAAGAGAATAAAAGGAAAGAAGACAAGGATAACGCGAAGAGACTGTTCTCAATTATCCAACAGTATTCTCATCTCAAGTTAGATTAGATCTACAATAGACTCTTGCTGTGACTACTTGAGGAGAATTTGGATATTGTGCACAGTGACGTAATCCTTGTATCCCAATTATTCTCTTGAGATTGTTGCTAGGTTTTGGGCAAGAGATTGAGATTTATATATTCGTTATTCTAATAGTGTATTATCTCTAATTTGCACTGTGGTTTTTACCCTTCACGTTGGAGGGGTTTTCCATGTAAATCTTGGTGTTTTATTTGATTGTGATTTCATCTAATTTCATTACATATTATGGTATACTAGTATTTGTTCATATACAAAAGTTTATTTCTCTTTATATCCCATCAACTAGTATCATAGCATAATTTTGGTGATTTAATTTTTGTGTTTGAACATGGAGGCCGGTAGTATTTCTCGTATGATTAGCTTGAATGGAAACAATTGAATAATATGAAAACCAAGAATGGAATATCTTTTATATTGCAAAGATTTGTATGGACCTTTGCAATGGGATAGTGCAAAGTCACTACTATAACAAATGATGAGTGAAAGAAGTTAGATCAAAAAACAGTTATGTTTATTCAACAATGGCTCGATGATAGTGTTTTTCACCATGTTTCTAATGAAAATTCTGTATATTCTCTTTGGAAAAAGTTGGAAAGTCTCTATAAAATAAAAACTACTAACAACAAAGCTTTCTTGATCAAAAAACTTGTGAACCTGAAATATAAAGAGGGTACCTCTATTGCTGAGCATTTGAATGAAATGCAGAGTATCACTAACTAGTTATCCTATATGAAAATGTCTTTTGATGATGAGTTGTAGACATTGTTACTTCTCAGTTCATTGCTAGAAAGTTGTGCGATACTAGTGGTTTCGCTCAGTAATTCTACGCGAGATGGTGTTGTCAGCATAAGTTAAGTAATAAGTAGTTTGTTAAATGAGGAGTTGAAAAAGAATTCAGCAACATCTCATAATGATTCACAAGCACTTATCTCGGAGAACAAAGGAAGGTCAAAGTCCAAGGATAGAAGTAGTTCATGTATGGGTAGAAGCAAGTTAAGATTAAGAAAATATATTGTTTGCTACAACTATGGTGAGAAAGGACATTACAAGAATTAATGTAAGCAACCTAAGAAGAGCAAGAAAAAGAGAAAAAAAGTAGAGTCTACAAAGTCAAAGGATAATACTACAGCTATAGTGCTGGGTGGTGATTATTTGATTTTGTCTCATTCTGATGATATTTTTTTTATGTATGTCAAGATCTTGAGTATGTGATTGACATAGGTGATTCTTATCATGCTACACCATGGATAGAGTTTTTTGCTACATATATGTCTGAAAATTTTTGTGTTGTCAAGATGGACAACCATGACATGTTAGACATCATTAGCATGGGTGATATCCATATAAAGACCAACCTTGGCTGCAAGTTGGTGCTTAAAGATGTGAGGCATGTGGTTGAATTTAATTTCAATTGGAAGGTTAAATGATGAAGACTATGATAGCAGATTTCACAAAGGGCAATGAAAACTCAGTAAGGGTTCTCTTATTGTGGCTAATGGAAAGAAATGTCACACTTTGTATAGGTTGCAGTCCAAAGCTTGTGGTGAGCAGTTAAATGCTACAAAGAAAAACTCCATCATGGAGTTGTGGCATAGGCGACTGGGATACATGAGTGAGAAGGGGCTGCAAGTTGTTTCCAAGAGAGAAGTATTATCAGACCTTAGAGGTACACATCTGAACCCTTGTATTAATTGTTTGGTTGGTAAACAACACAGAGTTTCATTTGTTGGTCCTACTTTGTCTAGAAAAAAACATGCTTTAGATTGTGTTTATACAGATGCATATGGTTCTTTGAGGATAAAAACTCCTGGTGGATCTATTAATGTTCATAGTATCAATGGTATACTTTATTTTATCACTTTTATAAATAATTTTTCCATGAAAGTTTAGGTCTATGCTATGAAAACTAAAGATTAGGTTATTAATGTATTCAAAGAGTTTCATGTCAGAGTTGAAAGGGAGACATAAAGACAATTGAGATGCATAATATCATATAATGGTGGTTAGTATATAGGATTATTTAATGATTATTTTAGGTCACATGACATCCAACATAAGATGACAGTTCATGGTATGCTTCAGCATAATGCTATTGCAGAGAGGATGAATCGCACTATCATGGAAAAGATCATATGTATGTTTTCACATGCCAAGATATCCAAAAAATTTTGGGATGAGGCCTTGAGGACTGCAGTTGATGTGATTAACTTATCACAATATACAACCCTAGATAGTAATGTTGCAGAGCATATATGGTCAGGGAAAGATGTTTCCTATAGATATTTGAGAGTATTTGGTTATCGTGCATTTGCACATGTTTCAGACAATGAGAGGTCCAAGCTAGATGGTAAGACAAAAGAATGTCTTTTTCTTGGCTACTCATATGATCAGTTTGGTTACAGGCTTTAGAATCCAGAAAAGCAGAAGGTGTTTAGAAGCAGAGATGTAGTCTTCTTTAAGGATCAAACATTTGAGGATTTGAAGAAGGCACCAATCAAGACTTATGTAATAGGATTAGCAAATGGTGACCCAGTTACTCCTCCAGTATATTACGATAATGGGGAAGATGTGCAAGAAGATGGCGTAGAACTTGATGTTGATCTACTTACATGACATGTTAAGTAAGAAGTTGGAGAGCAACTTCTCGTAAAACCTCAGTTGAGAAGATCTTCTAGATAACGTTAACCTTCCAAAAGATACTCTACATATGAGTATGTGATGCTAATTGATGCACGTGAACTAAAGAGTTACCAGGAAGCAGTTGAAAGTGAGCAGAAAAAGAAGTGGTTAATTGCTATGCAGAAAGAGATTGATGTTCTTCAGAAGAACCACACTTATGATTTGGTGCTACTAACAAAGGGAATGAAGGCATTGAAGAACAAGTGTGTTTTTAGTTGAAGACTCAAGAATATTATTCTCAACCAAAGTACAAAGCTAGATTGGTTGTGAAAGGCTTTGGTCAAAAGAAATGTATTGACTTTGAAGAGATTTTTTCTAATGTTGTTAAAATGTCTTTTCTTCGTATTGCTCTTGGTATTACTCCTAGCCAGGACTTAGAGTTTGAGCAGTTAAATGTGAAGATAGCTTTCGTTCATGGTGATTCATTTATGATTGAAAATGGATATAAAAGAACAACTTCAAATCATTGTGTGTACATCAAACCGTTTGTTGAGGATTTTATTATTCTCTTACTTTATGTTGATGACATGCTTATTCTTGGGAAAGATATGTCTACAATTGACAGGTTAAAGAAGGAACTGAGTGAGTCTTTTGTAATGAAGGATATGGGGCCAGCAAAGCAAATACTAGGCATGCAGATTTCCCATGATAGAAAAATTAAGAAGATTTGATTATCACAAGAGAAATACATCAAGAATGTATTGGAAAGGTTTAGTATGAGCAATGCAAAGCCAGTTGGTTCTCCTCTTGCATGTCACTTCAAGTTGTGCTTAAAACAGAGTCTATCAAGTGATGAGAAGAAGGAGAAAATGCAAAAGGTTCTTTATGCTTCAGCAGTTGGAAGTTTAATGAATGCAATGGTATATGTTGGGAAATCTTGGGGGCGACATCACATGCGCAGCGGAAGAACAAGAAAACAAAATCCCCTATTCCCAAAGAGATGTTCGTCGTCGTGCGAAGATTAGTGCGGAAAATCCACGAAACTTTAAACTACGTATAGAGTAGATTGTGTTACATAGGGAGATCATATATCCCTATTTCCTTGTAGATCTTTAGGAGAGGGTGAAGGAGGTCAAGCGTCCTCCTCTCTAGTGGTGATCCACA
>LVTN01000413.1:153753-193199 GCA_001649415.1 Musa itinerans
TGCATTATTGCTCATCAAAACAATTCCACCATTACAAGATTCATATGTGGAAAACAAATCTCTATTAGGACACATGTGATAAGAACAACCCGAATATAAAATCCATTCATTTTTAGATCTCGTCCTGTCTTCAGTAGCAAAGAACATATTTTCAACATTCTCATCAGCTGCTATACTAGCTTCAGCGGACTCAATAGTTTTCTCAACAATTTTTCCCTTTTGCTTTAATTTATTTTTCAATTTAAAGCAATCAGCCTTAATGTGCCCCATTTTATGACAATATCTGCACTCCAAAGTTCTATGTCTGGATTTAGATCTACTACTGTCAAATTCCCTTTTATCCGTTCTACCCTTGACAACCAGACCCTCAGCCTGATTCCGTCTACTTTTCCCAGTGATATCCCTGTCTATCTGCTCCTTAGATTTTAGTGCAGATTTAATTTCCTGATCGAAATTGTTTCTTTTCCATAAATCATAGTATCACAGAAATACTTAAAGGATTGGGGAAGAGAACACAAAAGTAACAGGGCCTTATCCTCATCATCAATTTTCACATCTATATTCTCCAAATCCATAACTAAGAAATCAAATTTATCAAGATGTGAGAGTATAGATATACCATCAGTCATCCGAAGCATATACAAACTTTGCTTCAAGTCGAGACGATTATTCACTGTCCTCTTCGTATACAAGGCTTCAAGCTTGTCCCACATGCTCTTAGCCGTAGTTTCCGTAGCCACCTCCCGTAAAACCTCGTCAGAAAGATTTAGAATAATGCTTGATCGGGCCTTCTTATCCATACCCGCAAGATCTTCCTGTGACATATCATCTGGAATGTTCTCAGCTCCCTGTAATGCCAAATCAACTCCGTCTTGAACCAGAATGGCCTCCATCTTGAGTTGCCACATGCTGAAGTTGACATTTCTGTCGAATTTCTCGACAACGATATTTGTTATTGTCATCGTTACCAAAAGATCCCGAAACTAGGCTCTGATACCAGTTTATTAGAGCTAGCCCTCGGAAATTTACCAAAGGGTAATTTTGGCAACCCAATAAAGACAATAAAGCAGAAAAATAAAAGGAGACAAAGGAAACCAGATTTACGTGGTTCGGTCAATTGACCTACATCCACGGACGGATGAGCAAAACTCTTACTATAAAAAGGAACAATTATAAATATCTTAGGAAAATATTCCTAAGCCATAAAACACCTAAGACTACTAAATAAGAAAAAACTTAAACTATTTTAACTAAGTGTGGACTTAATAGTAGGTAAATTCAAACTGACAATTAGATTTTTCTTGTGGTGTATCTGACTTCAAAGCCTAGGCCCTTATTTATATGGGACTTGCCAAACTAACAGATAGTCCTCGCTTTCCCTATCTTCTCTTTCACTTACAATTACGCAATGACATAAACTCGCAACAGATCTTCGACAAGATACAGAAACATGATCAAATAAAGAGGAATCTTTGCACTTAGACAATCACCAAAAATAACAAAATGCTCACGTCCATCTACACCATGCTTCACTCGTAACAACGAAAACCCCCTTCGCACCGCACGCACGAACGCTCTCGCACGGCGACGAGCACTGCCAAAACCTCACATTTTACCCAAGGAGACACAAAAACACTCATTTACCCAGGGAAATCGAAGCCAGACCTGGAAAGCATAACCACCATACCACTTATTTGAGGAAAAAGCAAACGGAGAAGAGGAAATAGAGAATGACACCGACCTACGCCCGCGGGAGGATTTAGGAGGAGAGAAAGGAGATAACTGCACTAATTTGCGAGGGCGAGATGATCGTGGTGGCAAGGGGGAGGGTTTGGGGCGTGGATAAGGCTTTGCTTTCGCACAGAGCAAACTGCAGAGGGTGAAGAGGAATAGATGAGGTTTTATTTGAAGGTTTTCGCGGGGGGGCGATCTGGACCGTCGGAACACGATTCCCCCCTTAGCGAACTCTCTGGAAGTCCGGGGAAGGATGTCGTCATCCTACAGATCTCTTTGTCAACGCACGAATCTTAAAGAACAAGAGACCATCCTAAAACACGTACCAACCGGCCATTAAAAGTCAACCTTTTCATCGGCATTATATTGACTCAACTTAAAAGTCAACTCCCAAACACCGTAATTTATTGCCCAGGTTCGGGTTTGACCGTAGACACGTATTCTAGTTGTAAATATGATCGATTTCGATGATGCATTTTATTTTCTCATGATTTTATTTGAGTTTACGATAGCCTTAGAGAGAGAGAGAGAGAGAGAGATATATATATATATATATATATAGTAAAAATAAGATACTAATATGAGATCTTATGATAAATTATCAAAATTAGTTTATATATTTGAAACATATATTTTTTTATAATTAAAATTTTAAAATAATACATATTGAGGAATACTAATGAAAAAAATTATAAACATCTTGATTAATCGAACGTGATCTAAATTGGTACATGCAGGATTGTTCGAGCAACATCAAACTTCCGATATATTATCTATATAAAAGTCGATCAAGGTTTTCGATCCTATTTATCAAATATTAAATTAGTAATCCAATATATATAATATAGACATGAGTGATCAAAAAATTATTCTCTTTTTATTTATTAAATATTTAACTTTTATATTGATTAAAATATAATATTTTAAAAAAATATTTAATTACTTCCAAGAATATTTATCTGTGCTCCTATCCATATGAGTGACAAGGGAGGATAATTTATAACCATTTCTCTTAGACTCTTTGTTTATGTGAACATACGAATGGATAGTTGCTTGTATAATTCATTTCATATTAGAGATCACATGATAATCATATATTGATTTGACAATTGTCTTACAACATATTTTGGTAAGAAAAAAATATTTTTAGTTAACTTTAATAAATTAGTTGATAAGATGATGAAATTGATAATGATATCTAAAAACACGTAAGTTGTTAAAGTTTACTTGTAAAATGTAAAAGATGGATAAACCTATGAGATTTGTATGATCATGGTATGAATACTTTTATAAACGATCACTAAAAAAAATAGCATATGCCTAAAAAAAACACATCACGATTTAGCATATTGTTAGAAAATTTGTTTTTTTTTTCCTCTTTCCTGAGGTAAATTTTTTCAATTTTTAAATGATGATTCCTATTTATCATAATTTATAAAATTCTTCCTCATAAAATAACTGGAACAATATTTAATTACATTGATCGAAAGAATGAACTGATTTAATTTCTTAATTATTTTTATTAGATTTATATTTTCTTTGTAATTGATTTCTTAAGGATATATATTTAAAATTTTCTTTTACATAAGCTGCTTTCTATTGGGTTTTGAGTTTATTTGCCTCAATTATATATGATTTTAACAAGTTTATACATGAAGGATTATAGTATTTTAATTAAGGTACCTAATAAATACTGTAAAAACACTATAACTAACACAATAAATAAATTTTATATATGGGAATTAAATCAGTCAATAAAGTATAATGTATGGGATTATGAACATATATATATATATATATTCCGAGAATTGTTCCTATAATTTTGTTACTCAAGAATGAATTATTGTATGTAACTATGATTGATATATGATAAAATAATAAAAAATCATTTAAAATAATATAAATATGTAATAAAAGATGTAGATGACAATTAGTACTAATAGTGCAAGAGGTGATATAAGGATTATAAAATTTAAAACTATATGTAAAAGTTGAATATCAGATAATTAACTGTGAAATTTTAATAAAGCAATTTAATTATTATTTAAAAAAAAATGTATTCTTCCCTTTATGTTGGGTTTATACCATCTGATATCACATTTCCCTTTGGCATTTTTGTTAGACAATAAAAGCATATCAGAAAAAATAAATATTTAAAATAATAAATAATACTTGGTTTTTCTAAATTATTATTTTATATCTTCGAAATTATTTTCTTTATATTGGATTTGTTGGCCAATCGTCTGATATCGGATTAATTACTTGGCATTTTTGTTTGATATATAAGAAACAAAAAAGAAATTAAACGTCCCCTGAGATATTCGAACTGATATCGGATTAATTACTTGGCATTTTTGTTTGATATACAAGAAAACAAAAATGAAATTAATCGTCGCCTGAGAGATTCGAACTCTCGCGGGGAAACCCCATGTACTTAGCAGGCACACGCCTTAACCACTCGGCCAAAGCGACTTTCATGTTGTAGTTTATTTAATAATATTTAATAATATATATATTATAGCTACTCTCTCCCTCTTCTCTTTTACCCCTTGGGAGCGCTTTCTTCACCGCCGGCGTCATGTATCGGCCGCCGTCGTACACCCGCTCTGGCGATGGCGGCTTCCGCCACCCCTCCTACCCCCCCTCAGAATCTTAACTTCGCCTTTCCCGGCAATCTTTAAGGCCATGTAAACCCTCCAAACCCCTTCCGGAACCCTAGCTTCCTCCAACCTCCCATTATGCCCTACCTCCAGAACCCATTCTTTCCTCAGCCGAATCCTTCCCCCAAGCCCTTCTTGACGGGGTTGATGCCGCTGCCACTAAGGCTCACCGGGACCTCGTCGCCGCCGGTCAGAACGTCTCGTCGTGGAAAGTGTCGCAGGCCTCTCCCCTCGCTCTACAGATCGAATCTTGGCGCGCCTTACGGTTTCAAATTCAGGATGCTCCATCCCTCCACAGCCTAATCGTCACACAAGGAAAGGTGGGTTCTTCCTTTCCTCTCTCTCTCTCTCTCTCTCTCTCTCTCTCTCTCTATATATATATATATATATATTTGCCTATAGTTCGACAAAGGAAAAGTGTGTATATATATATATATATATATATATATATACACACTTTTCCTTTGTCGAACTATAGGCAAACCACAGGATCAAGAAACTTTTGTTTTGTTTTCATTTGTTCTTTTGTATTTTCTTTCTTTTCTATAGAAGGAAGGGCACAGATTATGCAAAATTTAATAGACGAAAGGCTCATAGCGAGAAAATTTGTGGACTATATTTATTATATTCGGGAAGCTAAAAAAGCAGAAAAGGCGAACTATCAGTAAACATTTTGATGAACACAAACATTCTGCTACACAAAATAGAAAAAGGGACCGATCACAGCCTCCAAATATGCGCTTGCAAAAGCAGGTGCTTGAGAAGAGGCTTGGCTTGTTATCAAAATATGACGATATCATGATAGTTAAATACTTTAGTTTTGCATTGTTTTCATTGATTTTTTTCTACATGCTTTTCTTTTGGCATGTATGCTGGCAAAGGAGTCTCATGCTTCATAACATATTAGATTTTGTTGTATACTTATATATCATCTTCCAACAACTAAAAATACTACATGTTTGCAATGTTAAATTTCCATCTGAGGGTATTATTGGCTTTTTTTGTTAAGTGAACAAACTCTTACACCAAACTTTACTAATCGCTGCAGGTTCTCGATATGATGGTGAATTTTTATGCTACAACAGTGGAGCAAAAGAAAAAGGTTGAAGAGAATCTTGTTGTCACACCCTGGTGTTGTCTCACTGAATATTGCTGTAAATTTGCCCTCAGCAATGTTATTTCTCTCTTATATGAAAATTTTCAGCAACAGTCATAAACTGAAGGTAGATAGATACCTACAGAGATATCTTCCAATTTGTTTATGAGCATTTATGGCATGTACATACTGTTTTCTATATTAAGTTCATTTGGATGTTTGAATGGATCAAGTGTTACCATAATTATACCTTTGTTGATATTCTGATGTCATGCTTGGCTTAAGCTTGTGTTGTGATTTGTAAGGGTGTATTCTGTGGGATATCTGTTATCTCATAGAACATTATCAACATGATACTTTTGGCTTGTCCATTTAACTTGAATTTCTTTTGAAGTTTTGGAAGTCGTATGACTTCATTCACATTAGTTGATCACTTTCTTCCTCACAACTCTTAGGAATTTGGACATCCATTAAACATGGAATGGTTGATAGTCTGTCTTTATGATAGAAAATTTTGGTACCTTAGATGATTATGTCTACCTTAATATCTATCGTCCAAGGCATGAGTTTCTATCTTCCTCCTTAGTTTTGTGTTTTTATTTTTCTTTATGATCTTAAGGAAGAGAGGTAATAAATACTCTGCATGGCTTGGCTTGTAATACAGGATGAAGATATTAACCGAAATATCTTGAGCAGTTTATCTAGAAAAATCAATCTCTTTTTTACCCATAACATCCCTCTATCTGTGAATCTGTTCAAGTCAGCTATATCTTGAGCAGTTTATCTAGAAAAATCCCTCTATCTGTGAATCTGTTCAAGTCAGCCTTGTGTGTCTCTTTCTCCACCTCTATCTCAGACACAGGAGGTGAAGAAAGTGACACAGGAGGTGAAGAAAGAAGAAGAAGAGGGCAGGGCAGATAGACGATGGTGGCGGGATGACAGAAAAAGAGGATAGGAAGAAGAAAAGCAGAGAAGATCGAATCGACTAACTTCTAACAAGAAACTCAGTAAAATGTGGGAACAAGCGGCAGCACATGAACTTCTAACAAGAAACAGTTCCCCTGATGCTCCACTTCAGCCATCACAGAGGGACATGCCATCACCACAGCAAGAAACAGCGGGGGAGCAAGCAGGAGATACAGAACTCTCAACAAGTGTGTACATCTTGATCGAGCATCTGCAGAAACCAAGTTAAATATGGAATTCCAAGGCTTGAAACCTATGTAACTAACATTGTACTTGAATGGTTCCGAAGCACATCAAACTCAAAAGATTTAGAGGGAGAGCTAAACATTTGGCATGAGGAACATGTAATCATTGACCATACTACTTACTCTATAGGAAAACAAACCTGAATTGTTTGTTCCACAGGCTAAGCAAGAAATAAATTGTCAATGATGATACAGACATCATGAATGCATAAGGTAGGAAGAGCTTGAATAATGAGAGACACCCAGTGTATCTGGCACAAACACGAGGAATCCAATAAATAGAAGTTTGAACAAATTAATTGCAAAATGTATCTTAAAATTTTTCATTGCTCCACAGGTTAAGCAAGAAATAAATTGTCGATGATGATACAGACATCATGAATGCATAAGGTAGGAAGAGCTTGAATAATGAGACACCAAGTGTATCTGACACATCTGTGGCATGCAATCTCGGCATGATAAATCATGAGGAATCCAACAAACAGAAGTTTGAACAATTAATTGCAAAATGTATCTTAAAATTTTTCATTTTAAAAAACGAGGATCACAAGAAGAAGAAAGATTTAGACAAACCTACAATTCACTCTGAAGGAAAAAAAAAAATCATAAATAGTTGGCTAAACCTGTCACAAGCCAAGAAGATAATATCCTCGATAGAATTCAAACAATTAATCTATATAATGTTTACAAAATTTTGACTAGGCGCCAGCTGGTGAATACCTGACAAACTTTCTTGGTGAAAAAATATCAACTAGACTTCTTTGCATCGTTCTCTTGCGCCTGAGACTTTTCACCTTCCTTTCCTTCCATGACTTGCTTTATCCCTTCCTGGTACCCTTGTATAAAGCTTTTAAGTGCATCTTTGTATGCTGAGGCACGCATCATATACACACGCTGCAGAGCAGGCCTTAATGTCTCCATTCCACCTCGAGCTGCCACTGCAAGATCTTCCAATGTTGATTGTTCTCTTCTTTCAGATGTAGTCTTATCTTGACGAAGTCCACCATCATCATTTGTGACCCTTTTATAGTCATTCGGTCTAAGATCGGGACCAATATCCCGCACCCAGCTAGCAGCATAAAGTCTAGATGCTTCTTTCAAGACATACCATCGCTCTCTCCATGTAAGTTTCCTTCGTTTCTTGATATGTGGGGGGTCAGGCAGAGAGGAAGGAAAAGCAATTTCCTTTAGATCATAGCGAACATAATCATATAGTTTCCTACATACCACCCTCAGCTTCATCCCGATCTATCTCAACTCAATTTAACATCCAAAACATGAACCTACATCACTGCAAAAGCAAAATATTCAGCATAACATTTCTACTGCACCTATTTCATTCGTCTTGGGAGGCAAGATAACAATGTAATGAAACATAGACCAAGATATAAGAAATATTTTGCAAGAAATACTTTGCATAGCTATAACAAGCAACTTTCACCAAGAGAAAATAATGGGACCTGCTACGCTAAGAGTTTCAACGTATGCAGATCCAAAGAATTGAGGCACTTCAACGATGAACACAAAAGAAAAAATGAAAAAGAAAAAGCTTGAATAGAAAAAAGAATTAATATTGTGATTCATGTGACAGATAAAATTCATTATCATGCACATGAATTTTAATCAACCTTGGCACCATATCCTCTAAATCATGGTATTTCGATACTTGTTTCCGAAGAGAAATACCTTAATCGATGACTCATACCCACACACAAAACGTTCATTCTTTTTGCACGCAGCTAACAACACTCAACTGTTCCACCATGGTCGCGACACCTCCACCAAACCTAGGTGAAAGTCCTCGCTTTCTCTATCTTCTCTTTCACTTACAATTACGCAATGACATAAACTCGCTACAGATCTTCGACAAGATACAGAAACATGATCAAATAAAGAGGAATCTTTGCACTTAGACAATCACCAAAAATAACAAAATGCGCACGTCCATCCACACCATGCTTCACTCATAACAACGAAAACCCCCTTCACACCGCACGCACGAACGTTCTCGCACAGCTACGAGCACTGCCAAAACCTCAATTTTACCTAAGGAGACGCAAAAACACTCATTTACCCAGGGAAATCCAAGCCAGAC
Source organism: Musa itinerans (assembly GCA_001649415.1). Lineage (NCBI taxonomy): Eukaryota > Viridiplantae > Streptophyta > Magnoliopsida > Zingiberales > Musaceae > Musa > Musa itinerans. The sequence goes on from LVTN01000413.1 coordinate 162,550, forward strand.
CTAGAAAGCATCACCACCATACCAATTATTTGAGGAAAAAGCGAACGGAGAACAGGAAATAGAGAATGACACCGACCTACGCCCGCGGGAGGATTTAGGAGGAGAGAAAGGAGATAACTGCGCTAATTTGCGAGGGCGAGATGATCGTGGTGGCAAGGGGGAGGGTTTGGGGCCTGGATAAGGGTTTGCTCTCGCATAGAGCAAACTGCAGAGGTTGAAGAGGCATAGATGAGGTTTTATTTGAAGGTTTTCGCGGGGGGCCGATCTGGACCGTCGGAACACGGTTCCCGTCCGATTCCCCCCTTAGCAATGATGGAACTCTCCGGAAGTCCCGGGAAGGATGTCGGCATCCTATCGATCTCTTTGTCAACGCACGAATCTTAAAGCAACAGGAGACCAACTGGTCATTAGAAGGCAACCTTTTCATCGGCAACATATTGATTCAACTTCAACTCCCAAACACCGTAATTTATTTCCCCGGTTCGGGTTTGACCATAGACACGTCTTCTAGTTGTAAATATGATCGATTTTGATGATGTATTTTATTTTCTCATGATTTTATTTGAGTTTACGATGGCCTTAGATATATATATATATATATATATATATATATATATAGTAAAAATAAGATACTAATATGAGATGGTATGATAAATTATCAAAATTAGTTTATATATTTATAACATATATTTTATAATTAAATTTTAAAATAATAAATATTGATGAGTACTCAGGAAAAAAATTGTTAATGCATTGATCAATCCAACATGGTTTAAACCGATGTGTGCAGGATTATCTAGGTAATTTTAAATTTCCGATATATAAAGACTAAGGTCAGGAGAGGGTTTTCAATCCTATCCCTCGAACGTCAAATTAATAATCCTATATATATATATATATATATGCATATAGACATTAATAGTTAAAAAATGATTCTCTTTTTCATTTGTTAAAGATTAACTTTTATATTTGATTTTAAAAAATATTTTATAAATATTCTAAGGAGCAACATCTAATTACGTCCAATAATATTTATTTGGGCTCTTATCCATATGAGCTACATGCGAGGATAATCCATAATCATTTCTCTTAGACTCCTTATCCATATAAGTATACAAATGAAGTGTTGCTTCAGTCTTTACTTTCATCTAAGATATAACATGACAATCATATACACAATTGTCTTACAATATATTATAGTACGGAGCATAAAATAAAAAATAAGTTGCAAAAGATGGATAAACCCATGAGATTTATGCGGTTACAGCATGAAAATTTTTATAAATGATCATTAAAAAAAATAGCATATGCCAAAAAAAAAAAACACATCACCATTTAAGGAATGTTAGAAAAAATGATATATTTTTTACTCTTTGGCCAAGTAATTTTTTTTCTAGTTTTAAATGATGATTCCTATTTATCATAATTTATAAAATGCCTCCTCATAAAATAACAGGAACAATATTTAATGACATCTTATAAATTGATCGAAAGAGTGAACTGATTTAATTTCTTAATTATTTTTACTAGATTTATAATTTTTTTATAATTGATTTCTTAAGGATATACATACTTAAAATTTTCTTTGCTTTCTATTGGGTTTTGAGTTTATTTGTCTCAATTATATATGATTTTAACAAGTTTATACATGAAGGAATATATTATTTTAATTAAGGTACCTAATAAATACTATAAAAACACTATAATTAATACAATAAATTATATATATGGGGATTAAATTAGTCAATAAAGTATAATGTATGTGTTCCACTATAGGATTATGACAAATATGATATTTTCAAAAATATATATTTTCTCTGATAATTGTTCATATAATTTTGTTGCTAATCATAGGTGCCTTGTAAGCCGATGATGATGACACGTGTAACATAATACATATTCTTTTTACTTATTATATTATTTGATATTTTATCATACTATGTTGTTTATATATATATATATATATTGTAATGTTCATGGATCTGGAATCGAATCGTAATGAGATCACGATAATGAGACCGATTCACCTTTAAACATGGACCCTAAATAATTCTAGTCATAGGTTACTCGAGAGGAACATCGAGATAACCAAACAGATTGGTGTGCTATACACCTGTTCATATGATGGAGGCAGCTGGTCTCATAGCTGCTCGTGTGAGATACTAGGGCTACAGTGCAGGTGCTCATTGGAGAATGAGTTTATTGATTGATTCGCTCACGAAATACTGGATGGTTAGTGATACCTTATTGTCAAATATCGATTCTATTGTCCTGGTGATATACTTGGTGTTGGAAAATCTTGGGGGTAATATCACATATGCAACGGAAAAATAAAAAATAAAATCCCCAATTCCCAAAGATATGATCGTTATCGTGCGAAGATTGGTGTGCAAAAATCCGTGAAACTTAAAACTACATATAGAATATATTGTGTTATCTAGGGAGATCGTATATCCCTATGTCTCTGTAGATCTCTGGGAGAGGATAAAGAAAGTCAAGCGTCCTCTTCTCTGGCGGTAATCCATACAGTAGGGCTGCGACAACCCTCTTCAAAACTACAGGCTTGCTCTGAGGTGGAGAGGGGGAGGAGAATAGGAGAGGCAAGAAAAGACTCTAGCCTATGAACCAATGAATCCCTCTTATTTATAGAGGTCCCCTGTCAACTTAACCATAATGGATCCTCCCATATTGGATATTGGATCTCCATCCAACTACACAAGCCTCTTAGATTAGTAGATCTCTATCCAATAATCTCTCATGGGCTCTTATTGGATCTCGTCCATGGGATCCAATAATTCAGTGGCTTATTGGATATTCAATAATTCAGGGGCTTATTAGATATCCAATAAGATAAGGGCTCCGGTGGATATCTCATATTCGAACCTCTACTCATCGCAAAACATATAGGACATTCCTCTCATGAGACCGAGAGTGGATGATCCTCTATCGACACTCAATAGCCCTCATAAGGTTAACTATCACTCCCAAAGACCGACTGTGCTAGATCTAGGACATCCAAACCTATAAATTCGGTATAAAAGAGTGGAGCACTCATACATGACATCATTGGTGTCTCAAGTCTAAGAACCAGATACACAATTGGGACCACCGAATCGTTGTTTGACAATAAGGCATCATCAACCATCCAGCATTTCGTAAGTGGATTAATCAGTAAACTCATTCCCAATGAGCACTTGTATTGTATCTCTAGTATCCTCACACGAGTATCTATGAGACCAGCTACATCCATCATATGGATGGGTATACAACACACCAGTATGTCTGGTTATCTCGATGTCCCTCTCGAGTAACCTATGACCGAGATTATTTAGAATATGTATTTAAAGGCGAATCAGTCTCATTATCATAATCTCATCACGATTAGATTCTCATTACACAAATCCAATGATATCACAATATATATATATATATATATATATATATATATATATATATATATATATATATATATATATATATATATATATATATATATATATATATATATATATATATATATATATATATATATATATATATATATATTCTTGGTGTCATAATATAAATATCTCATATGTACTTGCTTAGACAAATCTTTGACCAGGGTCATTCGAATTGAGAGAGAAAGAGTTCTCCGGGAAAATCTGATTAGAGCGAGACTCGAGTAGAAACCGTATGAGTATAACAACACCATGCCCGGTATACGGTATCTAGGTATTATATGGATGAGGGACTATATGTACACTGTAATTGAGGACAGATAGGTCCAAAGGATTTGATACCCTTGTATCGTTTGGGGGCTACGACGTAGTGGCCTAATACATCCGCAGTCGATGAGTCAAGTGAATTATTATGAAGATAATAATTTACTAAGCCAGAATGAATTTTGACAGGTATGACTCACGGCCAACTCGATATTGGGCCTAGAGGGTCACACAGAAATGGTAAGCATTGCGACGAGTAGAAGTTCGAATATAAGATATCCGTCGGAGCCCGTATCTTATTGAATATCCAATAAGCTCATGAATTATTGGATAATATGGATGAGATCCAATAAGAGTTAATAAGAGATTTTTGGATAGAGATCCACTAATCTAAGAGGTCTAGATAATTGGATGAAAATCCAATACCCAATATGGTAGGATCTATTAGGGTTAAGTAGACATGGTGTAGGAAAATCTAGGGGTGACATCACATACGTAATGGAAGAACAAAAAATAAAACCCTAAATTTTTTCAAAAAGGTGTTTGCCATTGTGCGAAGATTGGTGCGTAAAAACCTACGAAACTTAAATCCACGTGTGAGATAGATGTGTTTTACATAGGGAGATCGTATATCCCTAAATTACTAAAGATCTGTAGGAGATGATGAAGGATGTCAAGCGCCATCTTCTCTAGCGGTGATCCACACAGCAGGGTTGTGATGACACTCCTCAAATCTCCATGCTTGCTATCTAAGGAGGAGAAGGGGAGAGAAGAATAGGAGGTGGCAACCAAGAAGCCCCAACTTATGGGTATTTAGTTCCCTCATATTTATATAGGCCCCTAGTTAACTTAATCCTAATATATCTTGCCTTATTGGGTACTAGATCTTCATCTAATTATCTAAGCCGCTTAGACTAGTGGGTCTCTACCTAATAATCTCTTATTGGTTCTTATCCATGAGATTCAATAATTCAAAGGTTTATTGAATATCCAATCAAATAGGGGCTTCGACGAATATCACATATTCGAACCTCTACTCGTCGCAGCGCCTACCATATATGTGTGACCCTCTAGACCCAATATCGAGTTGATTATGAGCCATATATGTCAAAACTCTTTCTGGCTCTATGAATTATTATCTCCATAATAATTCACTCGATTCGTCGACTGTGGACATACTAGGCCATTAGTCGTAGTCCCCAAACGATACAAGGGAATCCAATCCATTGGATCTATCTGTCCTCAGTTACCATTTACTTATAGTCTCTTATCTATCTAATATCCCAAAGACTAGATACTTGACATGATGTTGTCAAGCTGATATAGTTTCTCATCGAGTCTTACTCTAATTGGATTCTCTCGTAAAACACACACGATATTCCTCTCATGATATCGAGAGCAAATGGTCCTCTATCGACACTTAATAGCCCTCGTAAAGTTGGCTGTCACTCCCAATAACCGGTTATACTAGATCTGAAACTTCCAAACTTATAAGTCCGGTATTAAAGAGTGGAGTACTTATGTAGGACATCCTTAGTGTCTCAAGTCTAAGGACTATATATATTATTGGGACTATGGAATCGCTGTCTGATAGTAAGGTATCATCAACCATCCAACATTCCGTAAGCGAATCAATCGATGAACTTATTCTCCAATGAGTACTTGCATTGTATCCTTAGTGTCCCCACATGAGCAACTATAAGATAAGTTGCCTCCATCATATGAACGGGTATATAGTACACCAGTCTGTCTGGTTATCTCGATGTCTCTCTCGAGTAATATATGACCAGGTTTATTTAAAGTTCATGCTTAAAGATAAATCGGTCTCAGTATCGTAATCTCATCACGATCCGATTCACATTACACAGATTCATGAACATCACAATATATTTATGCAACAAACAATATAAAATAAATAATAATAATAATAATAATAAACTACGTGTTATCACTCACGTAATTGGCTTGTAGGGCACCCACGACTAGCAAAGGGGACATCTATAAATAGGAGAGAACCAAAGACCCATAGGCCAGAGAGGAGGGTGCTTGACCTCATTCATCCTCTCCTACATATCTACAATGATTCAGAGATATATGATCTCTCTAGGCAAAACACATCTATCTCACACGTGAATTTAAGTTTCGTAGGTTTTTACGCATCAATTTTCACACGACGACAAACAATTTTTTAAAATTTTAGATTTTTTTTTATATTTCTCTACTGCACACATGTGATGTCGTATATAGATTTTCCTACATTTGTTACTCATAAATTATTGTATGTAACTATAATTGATATATGATAAAATAATAAAAATTTATTTAAAATAATAAGAATATGTAATAGAAGATATAGATGACAATTAGTACTAATAGTGCAAGAGGTGATAGAAGGATTATAAAATTTAAAACTATATATAAAAATTGAATATCATAAAATTAACTGTGGATATTATTTTATACACTTTTTAACATTTACAAATGAAATTTGTGTAATAACCCACTTTTTAATAATCTTCGAAATTATTTTCTTTATGTTGGATTTGTTGGCCAATCGTCTGATATCGGATTAATTACTTGGCATTTTTGTTTGACATATAAGAAACCAAAAAAAGTTTAATTAAACGTCGCCTGAGAGATTCGAACTCTCGCGGGGAAACCCCATGTACTTAGCAGGCACACGCCTTAACCACTCGGCCAAAGCGACGTTGTTGAATAGGTTCGTTGACTATAATATTTAATATATTAATTACGGGTATATAATTTATTACAACTACTCTCTCCAGTTTCAACATGTGGACCCTACTGAAGCTTTCAATTGCATGAGATCCCCCAAATCTATGTTGGACCCACCAGTGGCCCTCTCTCTCTCTCCTGCCTCTGGTCTTCTCTGGCCTCTTCCATGGGAGGCCAGAGAACAGATATTTATACAGATAATGTATAAACTTCTCAAACCTACTGCCTCCTAATACAATCTTACCACAATGTTTTTCTATTTACACTGATCCAGGACAAACTTTTAACTGATTTAATTCCAATATCTCTTAGTATTCATCTCAAGCTCTCTATCATATCTTCCTTCAAATTAGAGTTTTGACTTCAAATAATTTATTTATATGTTTTTAGTCAAATATTGTTTCCAAATGTTTTTATTTTTTGATCCAACAAGTAATTGGTATTCAATTAAAGAATCCAAAAATAGTTACCAATCCATCAATTATCAATTAGAATAATTAAAGCTGAATCTGGGAGTGGGATTGAGCTATAAATTACAAGACTTGTTCATCACAAAAGAATGTGTGAAGTGGGGAAGGAAATGAAACATGGTGGTTGGGTTTCAGTGTTCATCTCTCTAACTTTTGAGGAATCACAAGATCTCAAAAACGACATCATATCTAGAATATATCTCTGATGCAGTAACTCTGAAAGAAACAGGTCACACAATAATGTGGATTATGGTGATGAGATATGGCATCCATTTCTAAGGAAATAAAAACAATTGAGGTGTTGAAATAATTATATTTTTGTCAGTCCTAAGAAAGGTACTGAAAATAGTTTATACATAATTTACATGATTCAGCATCCTTTATTCATATTCATGAAGAGAACCTTCAGTTATTAGCTATATGAGAAAAATGAAAATATAATGTAGAATAATTTTAATTAACTTAGATGTAGTATGTGACATACTTTTAAATACTTGTACTGTATCAAGTTTAACACTAAGGATTGATGTAAATGATTAGAGGGACTGCAATACTTGAAAGATTTCTGAGACTGATATATAAAAATTACTATCATTGCGAAAAGTATCATTTTTCTAAGTGATACCTTATTGTCAAATATCGATTCTATTGTCCTGGTGATATACTTGGTGTTGGAAAATCTTGGGGGTAATATCACATATGCAACGGAAAAATAAAAAATAAAATCCCCAATTCCCAGTTTTTCTTTCCAAACCATAAGCCTGAAACTGTTCTTGTATCAAAATGATAACAATAATTCAAGCAGTATGTAAATATTTTGGTGATCAGTCTGCAAAATAAAATTAATTCAAGCACTCCATAGAATAATTGAACTTGCCCAAAGGCATAACTTAGAGATCTCCAAACCAGTGCATGAAAATAGTTCTAACACTACAAAAGCTGCAGTGCATCTGCAAACTTTTGTTGCAGTCACTGACTTGTCTTCCTCATCTTTTGCTGCCCAGATGTAAATTAGCTTTCAGCACCCAACTCTCTCTCTCTATATATATATGTGTGTGTGTATGTGTGGTTTATGTTCCTTCAAGACCACCACATATTAAATCCTTTCCCTAGAAAGAAGGTTACATTGGATTTGAATCAGAAGTGCAGTAGAGGGTCCAAAGCATCTAAGAAAAGATGCTGTACTGAAGCAAGTGGAATCCCTTTAATGGTACAAACACAAAGAAAGAGGAGGCCCTTATCTTCCTTTGATTGCCAGCAAAATTATTGAGAACAAACATTGAGTTCAAAACATGGGATTGCTTGCAGATTCGGATTAGTTGGCTGGACCCAGATTCTGCAATTAATTCTAAGAAGATGAAACATCTTTGTGCATTGCTTGTGCATATATACATGTATGAATACGAGGATGACTAAGATACAAAACAGTAGTGTATATATGAACAATGATGACACAGTTTAAGGAATCTGTTGTGTAGGATAAGAATCATAAAGGGTTTGCACGCTTCCTTCACAGGCAATAGCCCAATAAAAATGAGCAACATGCACATGATTGTGACTTGTGAGCTCTTGCAGCTCAAAAGGCATATGCAAGCTTCAAGTCTAAGAAGGAGATCTGAGAGGGGAGGAAAGGAGAAATGATGCAGGATGTGCAGCATGCAGACCCCGCAATGGACTCCTCAACAGGGATATGATGAACAACGACAGCATTATTGTAGACCTCTCTCTCTCTCTCTCTATGTGCTCATCATCACATGGAAACCATCTCCAAATAGCAGCAGCAAAGAGTCTTTGCCTCTCAAGATAGCTACATCCATGAACACATAGCATTCACTCAACTCATGGCTAACACAACTTTCCGAGATCAAAGTAAGAAAGAGATATACAAACTCACTCAAGGACAGATGATGCGAGTCCTCAATTAAGGACACCTTTTCAATTAGTCTACACAGAAGAGTGAAAGGATTGGGTCCATGTGAAAGCCAGTAAGTTCTATACTTAACCCAGACTTATGGTGGAAGAAAAGAATTAGGATGAAAAAAATAAAAAATTGAGAGTCAACTAAAGTATTCTAGAGAAGAAATTTTAGATGATTGATTCAAACACAATTTTCATGATCTTTTTGTCACAACACTTTTGCAACAAGCTCTAAAAAAAATGCTCAATGTTGATCCTTGAGAAGTCCTTTATCCTGCTTCTCAAATATCTATCAGTGGGATCAGATCCTTTTACTTTGTTTATCATTGAAATTTATCTTGATAAATTTATAATTGGGTTCCTAGATTTTACAAATACAACCTCAGATTTATACTTGGATCCTCAGATTTTATAAATGGATCCTTATATTTATAATTGAGTCCCTAGATTTTACAAATAGGTTTTCATATTTATAATTGGATCCTCAAATTTTACAAATAAATTCTCAGATTCATTATTAGATCCTTATAAATAATTAAAAATATTTTCTTATTTAAATTTAAGATATTAGGAATATTACAAAAGGTGTTGTCTCTTGCTTAGCTCATTGTTCATCGTTTGTCGCTCGCTCGTGCGCCCAAAAATGATCAGTTTTCACTTATTTTTGGGTCGTTTTTGTGTGTTACGATAAGCTCGACGAGGAAACGTTAGCCATCTTAGAACCCTGGAACCCTCGGGTGGCACAGGGCTGGATGGGGTTTTCAGATAACAGGAAAGGTGCTACCCCTCGCTTCACTTGCAACACATTACTCGCCGCTCGCTCTTGCGCCAAAAAATAACCAAATTTGGCCTATTTTTGGGTCGTTTTGCATGCTACGAGCACGTTGAGCGATGCAAAAAGTCAGCCTTCCATCGCTTGCTGTCTGTCTCTTGCTTATGTGGCCAAAAATGGCTTGTTTTGAATTTCATCATGCATGGCGGTGTCTTATTATTGATAGCCTTATTTGATTGGCCACTTAAGTCTCTTTGATTCGTGGTTGACGATGGGTGGTCCGACAGAACAACCATGTCAACATGTGAGTGGTGATGAATTTATATGTCATGGTGGCTTCCTACTATTGTGCAACTGACCACCGATGTTACAAGTCCCTTCCATTGCATTATCTTTGGATAGAGTTGTATGTATTGCCTATACAATCTGTCTAGTTTATTTAGAACTTGACTTCGTTTAATAGACTTGTCCACTTTTCAATGTGCTATACCTATGAGGAGTGTCGATATCCATGCACCGTATGTGTCCTCGAACGATGGATAACAGTACAATCGATATAGGAGGAAGGGCTGCTTTCAAACTCTGAACTAATGCTTGATTGATTAAACCATATGTCATGGTCCGAGAGGCTGGTCGAGCCCACTCGGCTTTGGTTGAGTTTAAATTCGTAATTGTGACTAAGCCAACTCATCGTCGGATTTGTTTGGGTAAGATTATGCTTTATATTGAGTCGATCGATGCTTAGATTTCTACATCTCCATCACCTTCGGTGACAACATGTTCAAGAAGCCCCCTCTTTGTTGTCACCCTCGTCCTCACCATCGAATTTACCATTGAAGTGAAGTAAATCCCTTCTCCTCCTCTTGTCTCTTCCATTTTAGTACTTTTGCGTCAAATCTTGAAGGCCCGAGGCACATTCGATCAGAAGTAGTTCAACACTCGCCTCTCAGCCACCTGAATAATCGCCTAGCACTTCCTTCCGCCATTGTCTCTCTTGGGTCAATAATTACTAGTCCTCTCAGTTCATCGCCTGCTCGTCTGCCCAACCAACTCAGTACAATTATTTATCATCTCGAACAAGACTTAATTATTGATCGAGATACTTTGAATTTATTATAATCACGTTTATTATGTAGCTATTTGTTGAGTTCATCCGACTATATATAGTAAATTATTATATGCATTCCTTAAGATTCATTAAGATATAGCATGAAAGGTTTCATATAAGAAAGTACAATTTTCTTCTCTTACATAGATAAAGATTATATCCCGTAAGCTTAAACTTTATATTAGGTTTTGGAAATGAGCCCAGTTTTTTGCTTTTTATTTATCACATTACAAAGCATTATATGTTACGTGATCTCTTCTTCTTCTAGCCTTATATCGAAGGAGGACGAAAAAAAGTTAGTTTTGGAGGTTTTGGTAATTTTCACTAGATTTAAGAAGAATATTAATACGAAGATAACACATTAGAAATATTATGCGAGAATTGACACACATCAGGTGAGACTACTTGCTTCTCACGACTTAGATTCCATCTTTGTGGGAGATAGCAGTTGAATGCTACTGTGGGTTGTTGTTATTGTTGATGATGTTGACATTTGTACTGAATTCTAATAAAGCCGTCTAGTGGGCTAACATTTATTGGCGTGTTATTGTTGTTGTATTAATAATTTTAATAAAATAATTTAATTATTATTTTATTTTTCTAAAAAATATATTTTTCCTTTTATGTTGGGTTTACACCATCTGATATCACATTTCCCTTTGCCATTTTTGTTTGACAATAAGAGCATATAAAAAAAATTAAATATCTAAAATAATAAATAATACTTTGGTTTTTCTAAATTATTATTTTATATCTTCGAAATTATTTTATTTATGTTGGATTTGTTGGTCAATCGTCTGATATCGGATTAATTACTTGGCGTTTTTGTTGGATATACAAGAAAACAAAAATGAAATTAATCGTCGCCTGAGAGATTCGAACTCTCGCGGGGAAACCCCATGTACTTAGCAGGCACACGCCTTAACCACTCGGCCAAAGCGACGTTATTGGATTGGTGGTAGGTTTTTATTTATTATTTAATGGTTACGAAGACCCTAAGTCGCTCCATATAAAGGTTATCTTAGAGGTCTTCTCTCCCGCTTCTCTTTTACCCCTTGGGAGCGCTTTCTTTACCGTCGGCGTCATGTATCAGCCGCCGCCGTATAACCGCTCTGGCGGCAGGGGCGGCGGCTTCCGCCACCCCTCCTTACCCCCTCAGAATATAAACTTCGCCTTTCCCGGCAATCTTCAAGGCCATGTAAACCCTCCAAACCTCCCACCAAACCCCTTCCAGAACCCTAGCTTCCTCCAACCTCCCTTTTTGCCCTACCTCCAGAACCCATTCTTTCCTCAGCCGAATCCTTCCCCCTACCCCCAAGCCCTTCTTGACAGGGTCAATGCCGCCGCCACTAAGGCTCACCGGGACCTCGTCGCCGCCGGTCAGAGCGTCTCGTCGTGGAAAGTGTCGCAGGCCGCTCTTCTCGCTCTAAAGATCGATTCTTGGAGCGCATTAGGGTTTCAAATTCAGGATGTTCCATCCCTTCACAGCCTAATCGTCACAGAAGGAAAGGTGGGTTCTTCCTTTCCTCAATCTCTATACACTTATCCTTTGTCGAACTATAGGAAAACCACAGGATCAAGAAACTTCTGTTTTGTTTTCTTTTGTTCTTTTGTATGTTGTTTTTCCTTAACTCTAGGTGTTTATCAGATAAGTGCATTTATACACTGTTTCCTTGGTGCACGGAGGATCACGTCACTGTATGATTTGGAGGTTGCAGTATGCAAGAACGAGGGCGTTGAGCGGTTTGAGGAGCTTGGTCTGGGACCGCTGCTTCGGCACCCACTCGTCGAGCATTATTTCTCTCTTGCTTCTGATGTGACTGATATCTTCAAGATAACGACTGAGGAAATTATTGATTCATTAAAAACTTTTATGGAGAAACACAAGAAGACAATCATGGTGGAGGAATTTTTGGATTTTCTTGCTGAGAATAAGTTGGCATCATCTAAGGAAAAGCTTTGTGTGCGCATTCAGAGCTTAGGGTATGCATAACCTACCTTATTTTTAAAAGTTCTAAGCTTCTTAAAGGAGTGGTGTTGAGTTGATGACTCTGTTGCTGTACACCAATCATTTAATTCTAATGCATCTTCTGTTTTGACAGAAAGATTAACTTAATGGTGTGAAAGATTTTTAATATTAATGTTTTTGTTGGTTTTGTTTTTATAAAGCATGGTATTGGATACAACATGATATTGCCCATCTAAAAAAAAAAAAGTTAACCTCATTATATGTTGACAAAAGATTACATTTGAAGATATATTTTGTTTAATTGATCCAGTAGATCATCTTATATGTAATAGTGTTTACAGAAAAATATCACACATGAAATGTTAAGGTTCTCATTAATATTTCATAGCAAGTTAAATGGCCAAATTGTACCATATGCTAATGTTAATATGCATACATGTTTTAGATTACTAATATGCTTCAGGCCTTTGATCATGTATTGGTAAGTCAAGTATTTTACTAGTGTCTTCGTCTAACATGGATATAGAAATAAATTTGGAACACTCATGCTTCATAGGTATCTCGTTACAAGTATTTTTCATGGGTAATGGGCTGAAAGGATATGTTATTTATCCTTTTTTCTTATTTCAATAGTGTCATCCTTTCATCTCTATATTTACTTGTTATTCTGAATTCTGAATCAATAATTTCTGGAGTTCTCACTGTGAACTTGTCTTCTACCACAGTCTTTTCACTATGAGCTTTTCATCTATAAAATTTTGCATAATCTGTGCCCTTCCTTCTTGATATATATATATATATATGTATATACATATATATATGTATATACATATATATATATATATGTATATACATATATATATGTATATACATATATATATATACACATATATATAAGGGCACAGATTATGCAAAATTTTATAGATGAAAAGCTCATAGTGAAAAGACTGTGGTAGAAGACAAGTTCACAGTGAGAACTCCAGAAATTATTGATTCAGAATTCAGAATAACAAGTATTAGATCCTTTTTTGCTAATGTTGCTGCTCAGCCTGCTCTAGAAGTAAGTAGTTAGTATCATACTTCATCTAGGCTTTTTTTTTAGCACACATTTCTCCGCAGAACTTGTGCAAGCACTGTCACACACACTTCTCTGCAATTTTTGTGTAAGTTTTTCTATGGTTAAGTCGGTCATAAGTATATTATTTATATCGCTAAAATCATGCTTATTTTCTTATTTTTCTTGCTTATATTTCTTTATTTGGTTGAATAACAGATGAGCATAACCAGAAAATTGCTCTTCTCTTGAATTGGCCAAAAATGCAGTCATGTTGTCCTTCTTTAGTTAGATTGTTGACTGATGGTTTTCTGTTATTTCAAGTTTTCAACTGTCCTAGTTTCTGTGTGACTTCTAAACTGCAATTTTGCTGATGGCAAGGAGATCCATTCACAACAATACCAAACAACAAGGAGGCCATAATGTCCCAACTAGTTGGAGATTTATTATTAATCTGAATATGGGAACCTCAATTTTATATACTTATTATCATTCTGACATATTTGTAACCGTGGGTAGTTAGGCGGAACTACTTGATAATTTGGGAATCTTTGTCTCTCATGCAACCCTCTTGGATTTTGTTCTTCTGTGTGTATTTTAAATTTGTGGACTATATTTATTATATTATTATACAGTATATTATGATATAATACATTAAAATTAAATAAAATAAACAAATTAAATAATAAAAAGAATAGAAAAATATTCTAATTTCATTTATATTTTCTTATGCTTTATCATGTTGTGTGGTGTCTTGATTTCTATGTATAATATAGTGAAACCTAGATTGTCTTTTGATTATTCCCCAATTAATCTATGGTAAAATGCAATAGGCAGCACAAACCTTTTACTTTTAATTTCTCCATGTTCATATGGTTTCTTTCTCTTTGTCAAAATCTTATGCCTTATAGTTTCTTTGGATTTTTACAGTTTGGCTATTATTTTCTATTTTTCCATTGTCTAGGATGAAACTTGTTTTTTTAATATAACATTATGTCCCACTTGTCTCATGTTTTTCCTAGGATAAATCAGTTTTCTAAAATGCTTATTTTAGACCACAAAACTCATTTTCTACTAGGTCTCTGTTAATTGGTTGTCATCCATAGGTTGCATATATCTTACATTCGGGAAGCCAAAAAAGCAGAAAAGGCAACTATCAGCAAATGTTTTGATGAAAACAAACATTCTGCTCCACAAAATAGAAAAAGGGACTCATCACAGCCTCCAAATATGCGCTTGCAAAAGCAGGTGCTTGAGAAGAGGTTTGGTTTGTTATCAAAGCGTATCCAGACCTTTTCATCTCAATGGGATGATTTTTCTGGTAAACATATCCGCTTCGAGTCCTCTGATAGTGATGATGTTGATGATGATGTCAACTATGATGATGCTGATGACAACGATGATGATTCTTTTAAGAATGATAAAGGATTTATGTGCCAAAATCAAAGTTCTCATGATAGAGACAATGGCAAGCGTGTGAGCAGCTGTCCTTATCCATCCACAACTGAAGAAATGGTTCGTCTTGGGCTCAGACCTGAAACAACTAAAAAATCAACTCCTGATAGTGATAAGTCAACAAAGAGCCGAGGTAAGAAGTCGTGTGACAAGAAAAGGAAGTTTGAAGAGAAGAAGGGTAATTCTTCATGCAAGTTGCTTAAAAAGGACTCCATCAAGTCAAAGGGCCTAGAGAGATTGCATGAATCTACTCTTGCTAGCGTTGGCATTGAGAAGTTCATTACAACATGGAAGGAGGCTTGCCGGGAGCATTCTATTACTGAGGTATGCACAATAGGATTAATGCTATTGGCTGCAAAATATGATGATGGTTTAATACTTTAATTTTGCATTGTTGTCATTGCTTTTTTCTACATGCTTTTCTTTGGCATATATGCTGGCAAAGGAGTCTCATACTTCATAACATATTAGACTTTGTTATATACTTATATCATCTTTGAACAACTAAAATATTACATGTTTACTATGTTAAATTTCCATCTGAGGGTATTATCGACTTTTTTGTGAAGTGAACAAACTCTTACACCAACATTTACTAATTGCTGCAGGTTCTTGATATGATGGTGGATTTCTATGCTACAACAGTCACACAAAAGAGAAGGTTGAAGAGAATCTTGTTGTCACACCCTGGTGTTGTCTTACTGAATATTGCTGTAAGTTTGCCCTCAGCAATGTTATTTCTCTTATGTGAAATGTTTCAACAACAGTCATAAACTGAATGTCTTGGGAATTTGCCCTCATTACTGAATATTGCTGCAACCTTCATTCACATTAGTTGATCACTTTCCTCACAAGTCTTGGGAATTTGTACTTGGTAACTGCAGATAACATCCATTAAACATGGAATGGTTGATAGTCTTTATGATTCTTTGCAAGCCTTTGGTGAAGCTGAATTAAGTGCCACCAAGTCTGGTTTCTCTGCTGAGATGATATATATTGGTGGGCCTGTGAATAAAGAAACTGCTATGATAAATGCTAACGAGAGCACAAATGGATTGAGCAAGAGTAAGCACTTTATCTTTTTTGTACTTCTTTAACACCACATATCCCTTGCTTGTGCTTCTTTCAAAAAATAATAAGATGTACTTACAATTTTTGCAGTTGATTTTTTTCTTTATCTTGTGAAATCATCAAGGAGAAGACGTTTTTTTTTTCTCTTCATGTTCACATTTTATTTGGTGCATGCCATGGTTTAAGGTTTAGGACATAACATTTGGTACAACCTGGTAATTACCATTTTGATGATAGACTGTTATGCTAAGTGTACAATTTTTCTCAGTCTAGTTTGAACTTGATCCAGTAGGCGCACCATATCGGGCTTACTAGACAGTAAATTGACTGGTACCAAGCTGCATCAGACGATAGGTTTACCCTTTACCGTCAGGACCACTCGCCACTCGTTTTATTAAATGTGTCGGACGATGTGTTTTTTTTTTCTTTCTTCTCTGTTGATATCAATATGCATCGGCACTTACCAATACCATACTGATCCGGCTGCCAACTTATATCAGTTCTGGACTGAGATTGAGATTTCAACCTTCAGCGCAGAAGTTGTGAGTTTTTCTCTTAAGGTAAACCCGTTGGGAATAGCTCAGATTGAGGATAAGATGAGGAGCTGTTTAAGATGGTATAAACATGTCGAAGAAGGCTTGTAGATTCATCAGTTGAATCTAATTGGCAAGTCGGTTAGTGCTATGTGTGCAAAGAGAGAGACACTTAGATACAAGAAAACTTCATCATAAAGACCACAGATGGACTTGTCGGTTTAGTTTGACTGGTTATATTGCTCTAAATAAAGCTCAATGGCATAAAAAAGATTGCTGTTACTGGCCCAATTTTGTGGCCACCTTATTGACCGTTGTTGTTATCATCAATTTCTCTCTTGATGTGGAAGTGTTATTTTTACCATGAATATCTACTTTGACATTGTGATTCATATTGCAGGATTCTTATCTGGTTCTGATGCTTGCACATTTTAGCTCTCTCCTTTATCTTGAATTTTCATTTTCAAGTTTGGATTTTTATGTGTACTAAAAGTAAAAAATTGTAGCTTCTTGACTTTTTATTCTTGCCCGTGTACAGGTGTAACTGTAGATGACATCATTAAGAAGATTTCTGATTATTTGGAGTTGGAAAATTCTGTTGACGGAGAAAGTGCTTTGCATTCAGGAAGGATATTATGGTTATTAAAACAGCTTTATAATTGTGAGAGTTGGCTGGTAACTCATTTTTCTGTGGACGAATTTAGTTCTTTTGGTTATGGAAATTTTTTAGAGTTTTTAGAAAGATATGCTTCATTGTTGCCTCGTGAACTATATCAAATTTTAAATGAGGTCCCTTTTGATCCATCGTCAGTGTACTTCTCCATGCGTGAACAACAACTGAGAGCTATGCTATGTCAGGCTGACTATAACTGGATAAAAGATTGTTCTATGTCCAAAAATGATGCTTTTGTGCTTCTTAAAAGGCAATTTCCAACAACCAGCTTCCACATTGTTGGAGATAAATCTGATAAATGCTTTTTGAATCTTATCAAGTGCCAGGAAGATAATCATGGTCCAGGCTGTGTTCTATTTTCTGCAGCATTGTTGGGGAAGCAGTGGTCAGTGTCGGAACACGATGCGAAAATGATTCACCAACAAGCATACACATCTGGAACTTCTGCTTTTGACAATGCCATTGAATGTTTGCTTGCAGCCCCCATGTTGTCGGATCTACTATCCTGGTCGCACTGGGATCTTGTATATGCTCCTTCATTTGGTCCACTAATAGACTGGTTGTTGAATGACTTCCACGCTAAAGAACTATCTTGTATAGCAACAAGGGATGGGAAATTAATCAGGATTGATTCTTCAGCAACTGTCGATGAGTTTCTGGAAGCTTTGATTCAACTTTCTTCATTCCAAGTGGCTTTAAAATTGTTATCACTGTTGTCTTTGTATAGAGGGACAAGTCATGCTCCTTTATCCCTTCTAAAGTGCTATGCACAACGAGCCATGGATGTTATTATAAGAAATTTCATTGATTCAAGTGAGGCTGCCACGGAGAATTCTATTGATACAAGTTATCTGCAAGATTTGCCGACTTTTCGTGAAGACTTTAATATTTTACCCTGTTCTGGTGATTTTCAAGTAATTTCCCAATTTACACAGGAGAGCGTGCTTGGCAAAAGCATTTCTAAGATGAATAAAGCTTTTGCTGTTATTGCAAGGATTATACTTGAATGTCTAGGTCTTCTACCTTCAGAATTCTGGAACTTTGCAGCAGATATATTGGTCTCTGGTCTTCGGTTCTTTACTAAGCAAGCTCCTCTGGTTATTTTGAATGAATGCAATCAGTCTGATCAACGTCTCATGCTTCATGACATTGGATTTTCACTTGGAGTAACAGAATGGGTTCAAGACTACCATGACTTCAGTTCCACAACTGTGATGAACTCAAGGACATCAAAGCCAACTTATTCTCTGTGTTCTGAATCTGGTGTGGATGGAGATCGTACACCAGAGTTATTTGTGAACCCTTCCTTTAGCAATGACAATTTTCATATTAGCATTAGAAATGATGTTCCTTTTCCAAGTAAGAACAATGAATCTTTTTCTGGAGGTAAACAGAAGGAATCTGTTGATTTACATCCTGGGTGTCAGAAAGAGTGTGATGATGACTTCAACATGAAAATTCTTACTGGTGTGACCATTGACTACTCAAGTATGCCAGACTACAAAAAGATGCAAGATGCAACCATTATCATTGAGGCTATTCGCCGTGAAGAGTTTGGTTTGGACCAGAATATTAATGATAAAGAGAGTTGTTTATTAAAGAAACAGCATGCACGGCTTGGAAGAGCGCTTCATTGTTTATCGCAAGAATTATATTCTCAGGATTCTCATCTTCTTTTGGAACTTGTAAGTTCATCAATTCCATAGCTTTAAGGCATTTAAGCATGTTTGTGTTGTAGCTCTCCTACTTGTCTTAAAAATTGAACATTCAATTTTGTACTTTTTATTTATTTATGATTTAGATCAGATTGTCCTATTCTTCCAACTTTTTGATACGTCAGCAGTTCAATCCATTTATCAATTCAACAATTAACAATTACCTGGAATGCAATTCATCAATGCCATGCGTTAACCTCACTGAATACTCTTCTAATAAAATAAATTTACTCTGGTTTTCCTATGGTGATTTTAGTGTTCACAAATTAAATATTTTCCTAGCTTAACAATTTGGATTTGTATGTAGGTTTACAAATAATTATGCAGTAGCAAGCTAGGATGCAAGTATACAATGTAGGTATACAACATCACAAGTAGAAGGGTAAAATGCTAATTAGAAGGATTGCTTGATTGGAATAGATATGATTTTCAAGGTTCTTGAATTGACTCCAATCTGATTGGAGTTCAATCAGTTTATAGCCAAGGAATGATTAACTTATTGATCGAACAAAGCACCAGCACTTCATGGTAGGAAAAAAAGAATCTCAAGGATGGAGATTCAAACTGATGCTTTCGACTGCGTTCTTGAAAGTTTAAATAATTGACTTCTTAATCCTTTTTACACAAAGCCTCTCAGGCTTTTCTTTTGTCATCCATTCGTCATCAGAGAAAGTGGTTGTTTTCTCTTGGTCTTTCTTTGAGTCATGCAATTCTTACTTTTACAATTGGGATATGTTTTTAGTTCCATTATTGTCAAACTTCTTTTTAAATAATTGTGAATTTGATATTTTTCTGTACCATCCAATTTTTCTTCCTCTTGGTGGCCAATTTTAAATATGTTATCTTTGGAATGCCTGAAGTGACTTCTATTTGCACTTAGTTACACAGTTTTTTTGTTACCTTCCCATGCTTGTTGATTTTGACTGTTGTAGTGCTGTTGATAATACAGTTGTGTCAGGTCTTATATTTAAGCTTCTCTTGTTTCCTCTCCCCCAATATTTTAGTGAACCATACCTGTTAGCATTTTTACTGACGTTTGATTATATATCAGGTACAAAATGCTGATGACAATGTTTACTCAGATAGTGTGGAGCCAACACTAGTCTTCATTCTTCAGGAGACTGGTATTGTTGTTTTAAACAATGAGGTTGGGTTCTCTGCTGACAACATTAGAGCACTTTGTGATATTGGAAACTCAACCAAAAAAGGATCAAGTGCAGGATATATAGGACATAAAGGCATTGGGTTCAAATCAGTATTTCGGGTAGGTTGGATCCATACTGTGCTGGTTCATTATGCTGATTTCATGTTAGAATATGTTTCTTGTGGAGTATGAGATCCATATACTTGCTGCACATTTGATACCCTCGAGATAAATTGCTAAAGTGTGGTAAGTTATAAAATAACATGTACTTGGTTCTGTTTTGGTCTCTAAGCTGTGGTTTGAAAATTTTGATTTGGTAGATTCCGGTCAACATCCACTTGAAATGATGCCCAAACCACCAAATTACTGGGGAATTGGCTGGATTTGGCTGATTTCTGATGACAGCTAAGACCGGCAATGTTCTATATTCCATTTGATTCCATTTTGTGCCTTGGGCCTTTGAGCAGTCCCAAACAATTCAGGAACTACTCCTGCCAATTCATTCCATAATATGTCTGGTTGATTGCAAAGAGTTAAAAAAACTTTATTTGTAGTACACTATGGCTTCTCCCCAAGCTGGAGCCACGTGCACTGCTCTTTTTGTTTAGTATGCTATGGCTCTTGCAATGATCCATCTATTCTATCTTTGAAATCTAAACCAACAAGTCATCTTAAATCTGAAACTTTTTATTTCCCCTATAGTCTGCTAAGCAGGCTGAGACTTATTAGCATTGGTTGGAACCAATTGAAGTTATGGTCTCAACCAAAGCAATTCATGAAACTATGTTATATGGCTTTTTTTTTTTTCTAATTATGAGGAATTCGCCAGTTGTCATATATCTTCAGAGTTGATTATTTTGTTAACTGTGGGTAATCACTACTTAATAGTATGGACTGGTAAAGGTTTTGGGTTAGTTCTGACATTATTAGTGTTCTTGAGATCACTTCTGATCTCGAAAAGGTAGATATCAGAGTTGTGTTCTGTTGGAAAATAAGTGAGAATATTAGAAATAAAATTCTTCTGCTAAATTTCAGGTAATATGATGTGTGAGTTAGAAACAGGTTTCTTGGATAAAGCTAAGTAGCTGCTTATGGATGATATACTGTTCACTTACTTTTGGCGATATTGCTGCCCTATAGAATACTATAGGAGTATTTTGTTAGGAGGGGTATCTAGAAATGTGCTAAAGTGCCATGAAGGAGATTAAATTGCTGCTACGAATTGTTTTTTCAAGTCCATGCTAATGGACGAGACAGCCCCTTCTAATAAGGTCGATTGGAATATATCATCAGAAGGGGTAAAGAAACAGTCATTAATCACCATTTTGTGCGCATGTTTCTACTCTGATGATTCCCTAATTTCATGTGCAAATTAAAATTTTTTTTGGTGACAGAACATATTTCTTTTCTGGTGATTAATTGAAAGTTTTTTCTTGGTGATGGAAAACCTTGCTCTGAAATATGGAGAACTATATAATTATGCTTTTGACATCCCAAATTCATGCTAACTGTTTGATTCATATGCATAACCTGCATAATTGCTTCTTGATTTTTGTCATCATTCATCATTCTTCAGTTATTCTTCATCCTTCCTCAGTGTGCATGGTCACATCTTTCTTTTTCACTGTATGGTTAGTATGTTGGCTGATATTGCAACATCGCCTGTCTATTTTTTCCTCTTAAACTTATTTTAACTGATTTCATGCAAGTGATAATAAAAGGTAGCTTTTGTTGTCTAAATTCATTGATCTGCAGGTAACGGATGCTCCAGAAATCCATTCTAATGGGTTTCATGTTAAATTTGATATTACTGAGGGTCAGATTGGTTTTGTATTGCCAACAGTTCTCTCTCCTTGTAATATGGACATGTTAAAACAATTGTTATCTGGAGAGGATATACAAGCTGATTTTACTTCCTGGAGTACTTGTATAATTCTTCCATTCAGGTCCAAGTTAGTACGAGGAACAACTATGAGCTCCATCATATCCATGTTTTCAGATCTTCACCCATCCTTATTGTTGTTCCTTCATAGGCTTCGATGTATCAGGTTTAAGAATATGCTCAATAATACATCCATTGTTCTGAGAAGAGAAACAATGGATGATGGCATTGTTAAGGTTTCTCATGGCAATGAGAGCATGAGTTGGTTGGTAGTAAGTAAAAAGTTGCAGGCAAGTGTCATTCGCCAGGGTGCACAAACTACAGAGATTGCCATGGCCTTCACACTGCAGGAGTCTGAGGGTGGAGAATACAGGCCACTTCTGAGCCAACAACCTGCTTTTGCTTTTCTTCCTCTCAGAAATTATGGTCTCAAATTTATTCTTCAAGGGGATTTCATTTTACCTTCTTCTAGAGAAGAAGTTGATGGAGATAGTGCCTGGAACCAGTGGTTGTTATCTGAATTCCCAGCTTTATTTGTTAGTGCAGAACAATCCTTTTGCTCTCTTCCTTGCTATCGGGAGAATCCAGGAAAGGCAGTAACAGCCTTTATGAGTTTTGTTCCACTTGCTGGGGAAGTTCATGGGTTCTTTTCTCATCTTCCACACATGATTATTTCCAAGTTGCGCATGTCAAATTGCTTATTGTTGGATGGACCTAGTTTGGTTTGGGTATTGCCTTGCAGAACACTGAGAGGTTGGGATGAACAGTTTCGCCTTCTTTTATCTGATAGGTTGCTTCAGAAACATCTTGGTCTTGGTTATTTGAATAAGGATGTTATTTTGTCTGATACACTAGCTAAGGCTCTTGGTGTTCAAAATTATGGCCCTAAAGTTTTGATTGATCTCATCTCATCTTTATCTCGTTCTAGAGATGGTATCAACTCTTTGGGTCTAAACTGGTTATCTTCTTGGTTTATTATTCTTTATTCTGCATTGTCATCCCAGTCTTCTGTGCAGTTTTCTGCAAATCTTCGGATGGAATCTGACCTAGTCAAGACACTTAGAAAAATTCCACTTATTCCACTTTCGGATGGCTCATATGCCTCCATGAGTGATGGTCCAATATGGTTGCCATGTGATATCTGTGGTGCTGGGACTGAAGGCAAACAGTATCAAAATGATTTTCCTAGATTGTATGACAAACTTAGGATTGTCAACCCTTTGCTTTTCTCTGCCCCAGATATTACTACAAATTACATGGAAGAGAAAAAGGTAGACAACCTGATACAGATGCTATACAAAATTGGTGTCCAACTGTTGTCTTCTCATGAAGTAATAAAAAGTCACATTCTGTCTGCCTTAGATAAAGAAACTAAACAAGATGAAGATAACAGCTGGAAGATTGAATATTTGTCTTTTATTATGGGTCATCTTCAGTTACCTTGTGCAAGTTGTGAATCAGAAAAGGAAGACATAATTGCTGAGTTACGCAAAAGATCCATAGTTTTGACAAATGCTGGTTACAGATGCCCAGATAATGAACCAATACACTTTTCCAAAGAGTATGGTAATCCTGTAGACATTAGTAAACTGAGCACATTAGATTTTCAGTGGCTTGAAGTTGATCTTGCATATCTGAAGCATCCTAGTACCCGTTCATTATCATCTGTGCCAACAATTTGGAGGGATTTTTTCAGAGAGTTAGGTGTCACTGATTTTGTGCAAATTAGCTGTGTTAAAAAGCATGCAGCTGATGTTTTACTTTCTGTGGGTCCGATTTGTGATAAAGATCTTATGATTGAAACTTCATTCATCAACGACTGGGAATCATCCGAGTTAAATTATTTGTTATCTATCTTATCCGCTGAGAAGTGTCGAGATAAGTGTATTTATCTTCTGGAAGTCCTTGATAAAATGTGGGATAATTATTATAGTGGAAAAACGAAAAGCTTTGTTATCTCCAAATCTTCTGGGTACAAGAAACCTATTGAATCGTCTTTTATGAAGAGCATACGTAACATTGGATGGATTGCATCAAGCATGGACTTGGAACTTCACCAGTCAAAAGATCTATTTTTTGATTGTGAGGAAATACGATCTGTTCTGGGTAACATGGTGCCCTATGCTGTTCCACAGGTTGTGAATATTAAATTTCTGTTTATATCTTGTATATACATGATTTAATAGTATGATTTAATAGCAATTGCATAGAATTTTCTTTTGTATTCTCCAATAGTTGGTTTCAGAGTAATGTTAAATTCGTTTTGTTGGTTTTTGTTGTGCAGATTACTAGCAAATTGCTTTTGAAAGAGATTGGGTTCAAGACACAGCTATCACATGATGATGCCTTGACAATGCTCAACTACTGGAGAGCATCAAAGGCTCCTTTCCTTGCAAGGTACTTTTTTATTATTTGACTCCCTCATAACTTTCTGTTTTGTGATTTTATTTGTAGATTCTTTTTTGCAATTAAGGATTCATGACTTGAGCACTCATGGTATGCCAATTATTCAATTAAACATGATGTACAATTGTGCCTTTTATAACTGTAAACACTTGTAGAAGAAAAACCTTGGGAGAAATAATAGTGCTACTGTAATTTAACAGCAAGTTTTCGTGTTTGACGAACTACACTCTTGGTAATTATTGAAGGATTTTGCCAGAGCAAATGAATATGGTCAAAATTGTTAACTGATTCAGATATATTCATTGCATTGAGCACGTGCATTAGGAAGTATGTTAGGATGGGTATTGGGTAAGTGTTTGCATTGAAATGTTCTATTTGGGTTGTGATTTTAGCATACTAGCTGGTCAAGACCTGAACCATTTAATTAATTCTTTTATGCTGAATACTAGCTTACTATCAACATCGGATATGCTCAACAGGAATCCCACCAGACCATACTGTGCATTAAGATTTGCTGATTTAGACCCAGCCTATGAACCTAATGGGTCATCAGTTGGGTTTGGTTGGTTAGTGTTGATTGAAGTTGATGCCCCTATAAAGATTATATTAATAGAGTCTTAGCAATGTATCTATTTCAACTTCCATGAGCATCATTAGGCTTATCTGGATTTTTTCAAGGTTGGATTTTTATTAAACTAAGCTGAACTTGGTTTATTTCATGACAGTAAAGTTCCACATGCAAATAGTTCAAGAGTGGTTTGATTCTTTTGTAGCTTTAGGAAAGAATAAGTATATATTGTAATTCTCTTGATTGTTGCAACATTTATTTGTAAAATGCTGCTATTTTGTATTACATGGCCACGCTGATATATTAAAACTTTAGCAGAATCTTGTGTTCATTTGTGCTAAGAGTATTACATACATAGCTGGGATAGTTATTAGGGTTCCTAATCTTGAATCAGCAATTGCCTATGTAGCATGCATGTGGATACAAGAGGTAGCACGGTATAGACACGTTGACACAGCATATCTTTGAAAATTAGGAACATATGGGTGATAATTATATATTTTATGTATATTTCCTTGCAATAATATTTTGGAAATTTTGCACTTCATGGTAAGTCAGAAGTCCAAAATTCATACATATTTCCTGTAGTATAATATATTATGTCATAAGCTAACATAATTGCGCGTAAAACTTGTGTCCTTACATTTTCTGAGGTATCCAACACATTAGGATTTATCTATAGTGTCGATGCTTGATAAAATACAAGTGGATGCTGATATAACAAACATTTATGGAGTGTCATGCTCCACAGGTATTGAAATATCATCGGTAGATCATGTAGAAGTTCAACATGTAGGTCAGAAAGGATATATTTTTTCTCTCTGGTAATTTGATTAGTGCTTAAGCCTTGATCCTTTAGTTTTTCATGTTCTATTTTATAGAGAAACTAAATTCATGAAGAAAATTTTGTTACTGAGTTAATTAATGATGTATCATCTTTAGATTTTTATGGCTAGGGCCTAGGAGATTGTTCCTTTTTCGGGGAATTCTAGTGAGCGAGTTGAATCATAAAGATGTTCTATTAAATGCGGTTATAGTTACCTAAAAGAAGTATTGTTTAATATGTTATTGCACTATTTTTTCTTGATTTTTCTCCATTTGTTCATGATTTTTATTCTTCAGTTTAGTAGTGTATAACGTGCTGCTTGTTGACATTGTTTCAGTGTGAATCAAATGTCGAAGTTCTATACCTTTATCTGGGATGGGGTTGCTACTTCAAGATTGAATATAAATAAAGAATTCATTTCAAGTTGTTTTATATTTGTCCCATTCCTCAATACTTCTACATCTAATAATGCTACTTATGGAACTTTTCTTTCACCAAAGGACGTGTTTTGGCATGATCCAACTGGATGTGTTGATAAGGTTAAGGAAGTGCTCCAGTGCATTCAAAAGAGGAAGTCAGATTTCCTTCCATGTGAAATGCTGTCCTCTGTCTACCCTGGCCTTCGTGAATTTTTTGTGCAAGTGTGCCATGTTCATGAGGTTCCTCCATTTGGTAGTTATCTTCAAATATTACTCCAGTTATCAAGTGTCACTTTGCCCTTACAAGCAGCTCATGCAGTAAGTGCACTATTGTCTCTGATGGTCTCTGTCCATATACTCACATATATGTTGAATCTCTATTTTTTTCGTTTATATATCTCTCTGTATGTCTGTTGTTCTCAGGAACATGTTTAGTGAAAGTTTATCTTTTTTTCAGGTTTTTCGGGTTTTCTTGAGATGGTCTGATGATGTTAAATCTGGATTGGTGAAGTCCAAGGACATTCTTGACTTAAGAAATGATCTTCATAATTTGGAAAGCAGAGTACTTCCAACCATGCAGGATAAATGGGTCTCTCTCCATTCTTCATTTGGTCTCGTATGTTGGGCTGACGATGAGGACCTGAAGCTGCAGTTTAAACATTCTAATGGCATTGACTTCTTGCAGTTTGGTGAACTTAATAATGAAGAGAAAGAAATGCTCTCTGGAAAGATTGCTGAATTATTCAAAAAATTAGGTCTTCCTGCTCTTTCAGAGGTATGAGGCCATTGTTTTTGGAAATTCTGGAGGTTGTTATTTTATTTATTCATTCATTTTCATCAACTAAAGTGTGCTGCTGCATGCTTCAGGTTGTGTTTCGTGAAGCAATATTTTATGGGACAAGAGACAACAACGAAAAGATGTCTTTGATAAATTGGGTCTTACCTTATGCTCAACGCTACATTTATAAACTGTATCCAGACAAATATTCAAACTTGAAACAGTTTGGGCTTGAGAAGCTAATCCAGCTACAAGTTGTTGTAGTTGAGAAGTTGTTCTACAAGCACTCTCTGAGAGGTTGTGGTAATACTTCTAAGAAGCGCTTTGAATGCTGCTGCCTTTTGCAGGTCCAGGTCCTATATCTTTTCTTTTTTTTGTTTAAATCTTATGCTTATATTTTTTGTAGACCAAGCTTTTGTGTGCTGGAGTTTTCATTTCTTAGGTGTTCTTATTATTATATATCCTCTTCATGCTTGACTTTAATGGTTGTATGTAATTTTCTACGTCTAGAAATCTTCTAAATTAGTTGTGCCAAGAATGAAAGTTGTGAAAGATATGCTTGTGAACTTAAAGAGCAAATGTCCTTTCAAATTCTTGACAAACCTTAGTTTATACAATATTTTGATTGAAAATTCTTTAGGACCTTATCCTCAGTGTAATATGAATTTTCCACTTGCTTTTGCTTTTGTTTTTATTTATTATGAATTAATTTCATGGATTATTTTTGAAAATGTTCTTATTGCTGATGGAAGATGCCCTGAGTGATGCATCATGAGCTGAGGTAACTGGCATTCCCCATGCTGGCAGCTGTACTAGGTAACTTCATCAGTGATGTTCCATTTGCCAAGCTACATTGCATACCTCATGCCTGCGCCCATATTATGGCCCAGAACATTCCACATCCAAGTAAAATGTCTGTAATAATTTGTTTTCGCTTTTTCTTCTACTCTGCTGGTTGGTATCTCTGCTATGGTTAACTCACTTATGATCTTTCTCAAAGTCTTTTTACATGTTATCCTTTAAATTAGTTCCAAGCCTCCAGGACAATTGCATCAGGTAGTTAGCACACTTGCACAAAACTGTCAGAATAATAAAATATCAGATGAAATGATATCAATGTCATAGAAATTTCTCCTAAATGCAATATGTGGGAATGCTCCAAAGATTAAAAAAACATTTGTTTTCTTTGTTCTGTGTTCTTGTTGAAATTTCGTATTTAAATTAAACAAAAAGTTAACATAAGTTGAGGTCACCTTGCTGACATCATGTAGAAGGTTTTTTTAACTGGATGTTTATGATATAGGAGTCTAGGAGCTATCAAATAGCTAATTTGTTTCTTTTACACTCTTACATGCTGATTTAGATAAAATTTACTGAATTAATGGTTTGGTGTTATGTTATTTGGTGGAAATTTCTCAATCTGAAATCATTTTTTAAGGGTGTCTGTACAAACAGGCCATTAATGCTTTGATTGTGTACAACTGCACATAGCATGTGAAAGGGCTCAGGTGAGTGAAATTTTGGGTCTGCACTGTGGATTCAATGAATTAATGCAAAAACTGCCTTAACCAGGGTTAAGTAGCTCCCTGTCTCTCTTAATGATGAAAAGATCTACATGTTGGTAATTATATATTCCAAGATCCAAAGTTGCAAGTGTTGTCAGTAACGTATAGCTTTAAGCTTTGTTTACGACCTTTTATTAACTTAATATGATGACATATGCTTTGAAGTTGTTATTGTGTCCTTGATACTTTTTCTATTATCATGCTGAGGCATTAAAGTTTGCTTGTTTCTTCAGGGGAGTGTTCTATATGCTACTCATACTGCAGATTCACACTCCATATTCTTGGAGCTCTCACGATTTTTCTTTGATGGGTCTGCCGAGCTACACTTTGCAAATTTTCTTCACATGGTCACAACCATGGCGGAATCTGGCTCAAGCATTGACCAGACAGAATTTTTCATCATGAATAGTCAAAAGGTTCCAAGGCTACCTGATGAAGAACCTGTTTGGTCTCTATCTTCCGCGGTGGAAGAACTTGATTCTATCACCCAGCCAATACTTGCTCCCTGCTCTAATGCTGAGCAGAATGCTTCTATGCCTCAAAGGAAACCAGGCATCTGTCCAAGTTGGCCACCTACAGATTGGAAAACTGCCCCGGATTTTAGTCATGCCAGAAGATATGCTCTCTGGTCAAGACCAGGGATGGAGTCATATAGTGGCTCTGAGGTGCAGCTGAGAAACCCACCTGGAGTTGCCACACAAATTGAGGTTCTTCCTGATCCCATTGAGATTGATGAAGATTGGGTTGTAGAAGAGGGCTTGGCTTCAAAGAGCTCATCTGTGTTGCAAGATGATTCTGGGATACTGAAAGAAGAAACTCAGTTGGTGGATTCTTTTGATGCTCTCGACAGCCAGGTTAATTCTGTTTCAGAAACCAAAAATGAAAAAATTGATCCGTCGGTGCGTCCTGGCCCAGATTTAAGCTTGAAAATTTTGTTGAGTTCACTTGAAAGGGCTAATATTTGTCTGCAAACACTTGATGACCAGCAAACACGTAGAACTGGCAGGCTCGGGGAGATCATTGCTTACAATTATCTAAATAGGAAAATGGGTCCAAATATGGTGAAATGGGTGAATGAACAAACTGAGAGTGGCTTACCATATGACATGATCATTGGACAGGAAAGCCGGGAGTATGTCGAAGTTAAGACCACCAGATACGCAAGTAAAAACTGGTTCGAAGTGTCAGTACGGGAATGGCAATTTGCATCAGAAATGGGTAATTCGTTCACCATAGCACATGTGACTCTGTCGGGCGAGAAGAAGGCCAGTATCACACTATTGAAGAATCCTCTGAAACTTTGTCATCAGAATGCTTTGCGGTTAGCAATTTTCATGTCAACTCAAATCAGGGACTCAGTGGTCACCAGTTAGGATGAGTAATGTTATCTTGGTCACCAGTTAGAATGAGTAATCTTATCTTTGTCGGTTTTATTCTCTTGCTCCCATTTGTAAGGAATGATGTGTTTGCTTAATTGGCTCAAATATCTGATCGAGATCAGGTTTGGATGGCAGTTCTTCCGGAAACCCTTCCACATCTACTTGATAACACTTGACAGAGGGCAGATGTTATGGTAAGGTTTTTCTTTTACAATCTGGTGATCAGAGCTCGAGTCACATACAGTTCAATTCACATACATTGATGCTTAATTGCCACATTAGCCATAAAGTAACATTTGATTCAGGCGAAGAGTGGCAATGTTGAGCGATAGTTTGTATTGATCAACTATATGTTATTAATGCTGATCATTGATGTGTAAATATTATATATCCTTTTTCCCTTATTTTTTATATTTGTATATTAGGTCAATTCTCATAAAAGTCATTGCCAGTTTGCCACTGCATATATATATATA
Organism: Musa itinerans; assembly: GCA_001649415.1. NCBI lineage: Eukaryota > Viridiplantae > Streptophyta > Magnoliopsida > Zingiberales > Musaceae > Musa > Musa itinerans. Next base: position 193,170 of record LVTN01000413.1, read on the forward strand.
TATATATATATATATATATATATATATATA
>LVTN01000413.1:193512-224479 GCA_001649415.1 Musa itinerans
ATATATATATATTGGTGGGGATGGAAAAATGGGAAGAAGAGATACCAGGTCAACACACTTGTTGACTCGGGATACAAGTCCAGCCTCTCCCTACTTATCCGTCACAACTGGGTCACGACGTCCGCTGCTGCGATCAAAAAGACGACCGGAAGAAGGGAGGTTGCAAGAAGCTTGGCCATGGATTTGCGTGTGCCGTTGCTGTTGCTCCTCCTACTCCTATGCCTGCCGCCGCAGCCATCGTCGTCGTCGTCGTCGGATCTGAATCCAAGCGTGCTCGAGGCAGATGCGGGCAACTGTACAAACATTCCCTACCCTTTCGGCGTCCGAAACCTGTCTTCCTTCATCCCCGGTTTCGAGATCGACTGCGATGTCGGCAGCGGCCTTCCCACTCTGTCGATCGGCACCAAGAAGCTACAACTCCTGAACATATCGGTGCAAGAAGGCTACGTGCGAGCCTTACTCAATCCGATCGCCTTTGGGTCCTGTAGCAGGTTTCTTGCAGCCCCAGCCACCGGGATCAGCCTGGAAGGCACTCCCTACACCTTCAACGACACCAGGAACAGGTACACGGTGATCGGCTGCGACGCCATGGTCGTCTTCCAGGGCCCCGGCGGCTCCCACGCTCACAACGACACCAGTGGATGCGTGGCGTTCTGCGCCGCCCAGTTCAATCTGCAGAGCATAGTGAACGGCTATTGCTCCGGCATCGGCTGCTGTCAGGCCGCCGTCCCCCGCGGTCTCAAGAGCTTCAACGCCAGCCTCAGCAGCATCAGGAACCTCACCCACTCTCTAGTCGACAACCGTACCTGCAGCGAGGTGTTCTTGGTCGACCATGACGACTTCACCTTCTCTGCGATAGACGTCAAGAGGATCAGCGGTACCACGTTGCGGCCGGTTGTCCTGGACTGGGCGATAGGGAACGAGACGTGCGACGAGGTCAAGGGCAGGAACACGTCGGAACTCGCTTGCGGGCACAACAGCGACTGCTACGACTCCCCAAACGGAGGTTACCGCTGCAACTGCTGTCAAGGCTACGCCGGGAACCCATACCTATCAGCTCCACAAGGATGCACAGGTACATCATCTCCCAAGGGGAAAACAGTAGCCATCGCCGGTAACAGAGTATCCTCCAGTGTTAACCTAAACGGTGACCTTATGGATCGATGGCTTTGCAGATATCGACGAGTGTAGCGACCCGCAATCGAACCCTTGCGTGTGGAAATGCAAGAACGAGGAAGGGAGCTTCCACTGCTTTTGTCCTCCGGGAAGCAGTGGAGACGGCATGATACAGGGATCCCGTTGCCAAAGGGACTCGTTCCTTGAGATTGGTTTAGGTAGTAGGTCGTACTCAAATCTCCTTGAACTCCTCCTTCCGCAGTTTAATGGAGTCGCCATTAAATCCTTGTCGTGCAGGAGTTGGGCTGTCCCTTTTGGTCATGATCGTAGGAGGAGGCATCTGGGTATACTTCGGACTGCAGAGGAGAAGGCTCATCAAGCTCAAGCAACAGCACTTCCTGCAGAACGGAGGCTTGTTACTGCAGCAGCATGTCTCTTCGAGGGAGTTCAGCGCCAGAATCTTCACGATCGAGGAACTGGAAAGGGCGACCGACAACTTCGACGAGGTTAATGTGGTCGGGCGTGGAGGACACGGGACGGTGTACAGAGGCATCCTACCGGATCAGCAGGTGGTGGCCATCAAGAGGTCAAAGTTCATGGACGAGAGCCAGGTCGAACACTTCATAAATGAGGTGGCGATCCTCTTCAGAATCCGCCACAGGAACGTGGTTCGTCTGCTCGGCTGCTGCCTGGAAACTCAGATCCCGCTGCTGGTTTACGAGTTCGTGTCGAACGGGAGTCTGTTCCAATATCTCCACGAGAGCGGCGGCGCTACTCCCCTGTCGTGGGAGACCCGTCTGAGGATTGCCGCGGAAACTGCAGGAGCGCTCGCCTTCTTGCACTGCAAGCCTTCCGCTCCGGTCATCCACCGGGACGTCAAGTCCGCCAACATACTTCTGGATGAGAATTACACGGCGAAGGTATCGGATTTCGGGGCTTCCCGATTGGTTCCGCTCAACCAAACTCATGTGACGACGCTCGTCCAGGGAACGCTCGGGTACTTGGATCCCGAGTACTTCCACACCAGCCAGCTGACGGATAAGAGCGACGTGTATAGCTTCGGGGTGGTCCTGCTGGAGCTGCTGACTTCGGAGAAGCCGATATCGTTTTGCAGATCGGAGACGGCGAGGAACCTGGTGGCACATTTCTACACGTACCTGAAGGGGAACAACCTTCTTGATCTGGTGGATGCGAGGCTGGTGGAGGAGGCCGGGGCGATGCAGTTGCTGGCGATAGCTCAGGTCGCGAAGACTTGCGTGGCCCTGGAATCGTCGGAGAGGCCGACCATGAAGGAGTTGGCGGTGGAGCTCAGCGCACTGAGCAGGCTCATGAAGCGGCACGCGGAGTTGCGGCGTCCTCAGGAGGAGGAAGACGGCTCTTCACGCAGATTGGCGCCCCATGGAAGCCGGAACGATGTCGGAGGAGACGAAGCGGAAATGCATCTGTTGTGGCAAGACGACGATGGATCATCCAAAACCAGAGGAAATCGACCTCTGTTTATTGCTTAACGGAGGCATAATCCTGCAACCACGGCGGCATCCAAATCTATCTCAGTCTTCTCTCTCTCCCCTCATAGAATCGATCATCTTTACTGTACTTTGGGGACAAATAAAGAATCAATTCTACACCGATTGAAACTTAAATCCAATTTTTAGACTATTTTTCTCTTCTTTTTTTTATAAAATCTCTCATATTGTAATATGAATATTATTTTAGCGAATTTACAATTATCAATTAGAAAAGCAGAACGTGCGATTGTTCAGAGTCGATGAAGAACAATTTGAGAAGAGAAATCATGTGAATTCTTTTAAGGAACTTTTATTTAGTTTCTTTCTTTTAGAAAATATTACATACTTTTCTAACATGTATACGACCATAAAAAGATTATTTAATAGTCTCAAAATAATATATTTATTTTGTAAAATCTTTGAATCGTAACATCATGAGCTCTAATCTCATCTTCGTTGTTTATATATATTGATAAGGGATAATTTGATCGGTCGATCATTAGTGCGGCTCGTATGCTTGTGAGGAATTATTTGTTTTAGACGATAAATGTACTCGCACGATTTTATCAGTTTAGGACATATGAGTTGAGCTCCAAAAGTTACCTCTAAGGATATGAGAGATCTAGCAGAGTTATGAACCCTTGGTTCCTATATTATTCTAAGTAACATAGACTAAATGATCTTATCATATATATATTAATAATCAGTTGTAAAGAGTATTAAAAATCACAATACTTAAATTCTTTGATACTTTCAACAAATCTAAAGAGGAATATATATAAATTTGTTAGGGTCTCAATGTCGTTTGAGATTTCAAATGAAAAGTAGTGTATGTATGAGAATCGGAGGAATGTTAATAGTTTCCACAGAACAAAAGAAGGAAAATGAGAAGGAAAACGGAAAGGACCAAAAGATACAAGTAAAAAGGTCAGTTCAAAGGAGAGCAGAGAAGTTTCTTCCATGGAGCATCAGGTCAAATCAAGGATGCTCTGCAGATCATGACTTTGCCCTACACGGCGTTCACGGAAATGAAAAGCAAGAATTGACTCTGCAAGCCGAGACAAAGAAAAGCTTGGTTTCTGGCGATTCCAGTTTTGGCGTTCCGACTTGTCTTAGTACGAAAACCAACGTAATGTGGACGCCAATACATGAGGTGTCTTTTCTGCTTGGGAAAGAAAAGATAAGAAAGCCAACAGCAATAACACAGGGAGGTCTTGAATAAGACTCCTCTCTCTCTCTCTCTAATTTTGGTTAGCCCGATACCCTAAAAGAAGATTTTTAGATAGATAAGAATAAAAGCAAGGCACGTTCAGTAAATTCCTGGATGGAATCTGTGCAACGAATAGTCATGTTTACTCTTATATATATATATATATATATTGGAGGTTTGTGCTCGACTCCACTCCACAGCGTTCTTGGACTGTGAACGTCTCCCACTTTCCAAGCTTGGTTGGACCCGGTGACGAAGACAACTACAGAAACGCGCCACAGAAGACGACTCCGACGACTTCACAGGTCAAGTCTTACTCGGAGCTCGAAGCTGCGTAGCAGGAGGCATTTGGTATATGGTAGAGAGAGAGAGAGGAGAGGATGAGGGAGACGGAGAGAGGAAGCATGAGTGCCTTGGCATTTGTCGCTCTCCTCCAGCTGCTCAGTCTGCCACCACTTGCATCCGGTAATTGGCTGAATCCTTCGGTGTTGCAGAAGGATAGCCCCCACTGCTACGACATTCCCGTGCCCTTTCCCTTCGGCATCAACGGCACCGGCACTTTTCGTCCAGGGTTCGCGATTAACTGCAGCAACACCCAAGGCAACGCTGCCATGCTGTCCTTCGGCGCCAAATTGCAATTCCAGTTGTTGAACATATCCTTGGAGGCACGCACACTGTCTCTCTCGCTCTCTCGTTCTCTCACTCTCTTTCGATTGAATCTATTCCAATGTTATTTTTGGATGAACTCGCAGGGCTATGTCAGGATTGTGGGACGAGCCATAACATGGTTCTGTTACAACACCACCACCGGCGAGGACGTACCCTTCAGTCTTGCTATCGATCTCAAGGGAACCCCCTTCACCTACTCAGACACGATGAACAAGTTCACCGCCATCGGTTGCGACGCCATGGCCATGATCCAAGGCTCCGGTCCTCATAACTACACCGGCGGTTGCGTGTCCTTCTGCGCCACTCGCGACAGCGTCATCAACGGCTCCTGCTCCGGCGTCGGGTGCTGCCAGGCTTCCGTGCCCAGGGGCCTCAAGAGTCTCAAGTTGAACTTCAGTAGCATCAGGACCATGACCGGCTCCAAGAAAGACACCTCGGGAACATGTAGCAAGGCCTTCATCGTGGACAAAGACTGGTTCAAGTTCTCCACCGAGGACCTCGAGGCGAATGACAATGATGGCAACAGGCCGGTGGTGTTGGAGTGGTCCATCGGCAACCAGACGTGCGAGGAAGTGCAGAGGAGGAAACCTCCGGACTACGCTTGCGTGGATGAGCACAGCCGGTGCTACAACTCGGGCAACGGCATCGGATACCGCTGCAACTGCTCCCAGGGCTACGACGGGAACCCTTATGTTCCCGGTGGATGCCGAGGTATGAATTCATGCATCTTGAACCCAATTAGCTCTGTTCCACAACTCATTCATGCTGTATCTGCACGCGCTTGCAGACATCGACGAGTGTAAAGATCCAAGGATGAACAACTGCGTGTGGAGGTGTAGCAACAAAGAAGGAGATTATGATTGCATTTGCCCACCAGGATCCAGCGGCGACGGTAGAAAACAGGGCAGTGGCTGCAGAAAAGTTGCGCTTCTGGAGATTGGACTAGGCAAGCTCTTCCCTGCCGCCATCAAATTGATTAGTTAGTCCATAGATCTACTCAATCTCTCATGGTCATGCCGGTGCAGGTCTGGGTCTGGCTCTCTTGGTCATGCTGCTCCTCGTGGGCGTCTGCGCTTACTGGGGTGTGAAGAGAAGGAAGACGAGGAAGCTGAAGCAGAAGAACTTCCTGCAGAATGGAGGATTGCTGTTGCAGCAACAGATATCGTCGCGGCAGGCAGCGGCCAGGATATTTAGCTCGGAAGAGCTGGAGAGCGCAACCGAGAACTTCAACGAGACTCGAGTCCTCGGGCACGGGGGATACGGTACGGTGTACAGAGGGGTCCTATCCGACGGAAGAGTGGTGGCGATCAAGAAGTCCAAACTGGTCGACCAAAGCCAAATCGAGCAGTTCATCAACGAGGTAGTCATCCTTTCCCAGATCAACCACAAGAACGTCGTCAAGCTCCTGGGTTGCTGTTTGGAGACACGGGTGCCGCTGCTGGTGTACGAGTACATATCCAACGGAACCCTCTCGCATCACGTCCATGGCTCCGAGGTTCCGATGTCGTGGGAGAACCGGTTGAGGATCGCCGTGGAAACGGCAGGAGCACTTGCGTACTTGCACTCGGCGTCGGCGAAACCTATCATTCACAGGGACGTCAAGTCAGCGAACATACTTTTGGACGAGGATTACACGGCAAAGGTGTCGGACTTTGGAGCGTCAAGGTTGATCCCCTACGACCAGACTCATCTGACGACGTTGGTGCAGGGGACCCTCGGGTACCTCGACCCGGAGTACTTCCGGACGAGCATATTGACGGAGAAGAGCGATGTGTACAGCTTTGGTGTGGTTCTGATGGAGCTGTTGATGCGAGAGAAGCCCATATCACCTGGGAGGCCGGAAGAAGAGAGAAATCTGGCCTTCCGTTTTGTTATGTTGTTGGAAGAGAACAGGCTCCTTAGCGTGGTGGACCGTCGAACGGTGGAGGAGGCAGGCGAGAGGCAGCTGCATGCGGCTGCGCAGCTCGCTAGAAGATGCTTGAACTCGAGAGGGGAAGACAGGCCCACGATGAAGGAGGTGGCGGTGGAGCTCAACGCGCTCGGAAGGCTCTTGATGCAACATTCAGCACGGGAGAGCCGTAAGAAAGGGCGGTCTCTCGGCGTGCCTTGGGAGTTCTGTGGCGGCGGTACCGAACAAGAGTGTGGATCGTCTGCAGTTTTCATCAGTGAGTCATCTTTCACGGGACGGTAGTGTGATTTGCCATGTATCGAGTCCACGAAAAGCAACCAAAACGAGTATCTTAGCAACTCTCCAATAAAGTGAACAAACAGCCAATTATGAGCATGCAACGTTGGATGAAGCTAATAAGCAACGGAGCTAAGAATAACCGAAGGACAGGTATGAAGATAACAATGTCGTTAATTAGAATATGGCCAGTGTCGTAGGCAGAGAGGGTCGAAGAAATAGACATGGCTCTAAATTGAATATCCCATGAAAACCAAAATGATGTGTTCTTACAACAAGAGAGCGTCATGTAAAAACCATTGCGGAAGCATAGCACAGAAAGGATTTAAGCTTTAAACAGCATTGCTCTGAAGATTGGGTTGAAAAGAGTAACACAAATACCACCCAAAGTTAATCAAATTCCAACAATTTGATCAAGTGTAACAACTTCAAGCCTGATGCTTGAACATCTATGGCCATCCAACATGCTAAAGACGAAGATTATCAATTCAAATCTCAGATGGGACCAGCACTATTACTTCAAGAATGAAAGAATGAATAATTAATTTTTGGCCATTACTTAGAGGTGGCCTTTGCCATTAATGAATAATTAATTAATGAAGAGTACTTGTCATCAGATTTTGATCTGCAACTAAATTGCATCCATGAATTTCTATTCTCCCTTGAAAATCTTCAGCTAACAGAGAAAAAAAAACCAACTTGACTAATTTTAGACTGAAATTTTTTGAATGGTTGATTCTGTCATTTGAACATAGACAAAATTCAACCACAAACAAGCAGTTCATTATGCTGGGATCAAAAGGACAAGCAATTATACTGCCGATCATTTGAATCATCCACAGGGGGCAGCAGAAAAGTAAAAACTCCTATTATTCTCAAAACTTAGTAAAATATTGCATTACATTAAGATCTGCTTCTGTATTGCATCAATGGAAGGAAAAAAAAACTGATAAGATTGGCAATCATGCAACTTGCCTCACCTCATATTCATGGCAAATTCTCAAAGGAGTGTCCATGGAAACTGGTCTCTCCTCAGACCACAACTCTAAGTTGACTGTACCAGTCCCCCAATGCACCAGACATTTCTTTACCTGATGAAGATCAAAACGGTTAACTAAGGCTACTCCTGCACATCTGTCAACCAGCATCCACTCACCTGGGTAAAATAAAGTCGAAAGGTCATTATATTAATACAATAAGAGAAAATAACATCAAATTTTAAAGTTTAAGCAATAATTCTGAGTGTAGAACAGGGACAACAATATAGGAAACAAAGAAATTATAGTTTGCAAGTAGGAAATTATTACCATTAGGACGGTGATCTCCCTCAAATGATAGGTCTCCAGATTCATGGAAAATTTCATGCTTCGAGCCATCAATCGAATCGAATGCAACAAGAACTTCAGTTGGGTGCAAAAGGGTGAACGTTGGGTGAGCCCTCAAGCAAACCAACCTTCAATAAAGAACCATTTGTTCAGCCGTTTGCAAAACTCAATTGGTTTAAAACACATTACATTCCTAACACATCCAAAGCACTTTTGCATCTGCAATTGGTTGAATAGGGACCACAGCACAACAGAAAAACTTCATAAAGGATTTCACAATTTTACATCAAACAACAGGAAATCTTCCTCCAAATGCTGGTTTCAAATCTCTCCACGAAATTCAAAAACGGCTTAACAAAAGGCTAGTTTGCAGCTTAAATACATGTTAAAAAGCCAGATCAGACGAACCAGTCATTAAACGCCACTATCAGTAGTTTGGTCCATACTCAAATAAATTGTTTAAGCTAGTACTTCCTTAGCGCAAACTTATACACACATCTTTCTTAATACTTACTATTATATCAACTCAGTTTGAACTCTGAGACAATCATGAACCTTGAAGCACTCACTTTCCAGTTTGATGCCAATATGCTTTTTCTGAATGTCAGGTAGAAGTTGTCCTATAGGTTATAGTATAAAGTGTGTGTGTATTACATCAAGACTATGTGCACTAGATGCTAACAATAGGATCGCAGTCTAGACCAATTGACTGTACTCAGTGCCATACCAACCAAGGTGTCTCCTCAGATTCAATAGCCACCATCTTGTTACCAACCAAGGTGTAGTCTAGCAATGCTAATATCATCCTATCAACATTAAGTTTCAATAACAGAAGAAAAACAAAAATAATACTTTTTCATACATTTAACTTTGAGCACTGCTAATCATGATCAAAATGGTTAGGAAAAAACTACCTTGAAAATCCACCAGAACCAGCTCCAACACTGCATGCAATGATGCTAGAATCAATTTGTAAAACCTTGGGGTCCTCTTTAAAAATGGATATCTGGCGTTGGAAAACTAATCCACCACCAATATCCCCTTCCATGCAAAGTGATTCCTCCTCTCTTGCTTGCTCAAGATTCCTCCTGTAAAAGAATGACACTTCTGTCAGTTTCAACACTCCTATAAAAGAATGGTCTTCAGAAGAAATTCATACAGGTAGTATAATTCAACCTGACAACTTTATATTCCTCCGAGCATCCAGCAGACCGATACTCAGTACCACTATATTCTTCGTATCCATTAATTTCAATTCTGCTGTGCAGCCACTGCATACCTACAAGAAATCATCCAAGAAGAAACATGCCCAGTTACCCTTTTTAAGTATCTACTTCATAAAATATCTATTCAGGAAATTGACATGTAAACCCTGGAAATTTACATACCATACCAGATTTTTTGTAAGTTTATGAATTTCACTTTTGTTTTAAGTTTCTAAAAGTATATGCCTCAGAAATCTGGCACAATGTAGTGTTTATTAGGATGCCTGCTGACCATGTATTCTTGAGGTTAATGAATAAGCTAGAAACATGACATATCGGGTATTCTTGCTAAGATAGCACTGGCTTTGCTAGCCTATCACAAAAAAATCTATTGATTTTATGAACTCGGGTATTCAAGCATCTTCTGATGACTTTAAAGCCCTGACAGGCTTTGACCCATGTGGCAAATACATGACATGCATGGAAGACTGCTAAAGACATGACAATGCTACTAAAGCAATTATTTCTTTCCCATAAATAATTCGCAGATACACATGAAAGTCATGACCATCAACTAAAGTGAAAGAGAACAGTCCAATCATGGTTAAACTAAAACACTCATAACAAATTAAAAAAAACTTTGGTTATCAGGATGAACCAAGAGTTCTCACTAGTTAGCAAGATTGATATTTAGCAACCTCAATAATTGTGAATCATCTTAGACTGATAGAATTAGCATATGACCTTAAGACACAGACATAGATGCCAAAATAAAAGAAAATTATGAAAATGCTTAAATCTTAGAATGAGTAAATGCAGAAAAGCAATATCTAGTGAACGTACAATATCCATTAGTACTCTTCATCCAAAAATAAAAAAATAACAATCGTCAGTAATCGAACAGGTATCCAACAAGAACAACAGTGCATTACGACACTTACAAACATAAGTGCTAAAGATAAGATGCTAAATTTCCAGAATCCAACAATTTTCCATCCTGCCTATTAAGAGAACTCTGTGCATAATCAGTTATGATTTTGGAAGTCGATGCCAGGACCATGTTGTGGATAAATTTTGATCATTAGAATGTAAATATTGAAATATACCAACATACTGTAGCAACACCAGTCCAATCTCATTGCTGCATAGACACTGAACTGACATGAGCTATCTATCACCTGTATGATAAAATGACATTGTGTATCTCTAGGTAAACCGAAAGTTCATGTGGTTGTGTTCCAGCAATCTTGATCTAAATTTGACTGCCATTTTCAACCAAGATATTTATATTGCACACAATCTAAGGGACAGGTGAATATGCAGTTAGACAATTGAACAAAAATGTGTAGTTATACTGTTCTAGTAGTCTCTGAAAAGAAAAAAATTGTTTAAGCATGTCAAAATTGCCTGAGCATGATCACACTCAGTGGTAGATGAAACTGAAGCTAACTCTGCAGATTCCTGATAACAAAAAAAGATTCACAAACCAGCATTCAAAGTGAGAGAAAAATAACTATATTCAGAATTGTAGGAAATATTTAAAAGGTCTAGCAAACTAAAAAGCTTCATCTACTTTGTAGTTTGTGCGGCTATTTGATTGGTCTGCAACTTTAAAAAAACAATAAAACAACAACCACATTTTGTGATTGCTTCATCTGTTGTTGAGTATGCCAGGTCAGAGATGATTTCACACTTTCTTAATTAAATAGCACTTGTCATGATGATCAATGTACAGTGGGAGAGAAAAAATGGAGTGACACATAAGGAAAGCAACATATATTTTCTTGTTTTTTTCCTATTAAAAAACATGAGATACATAGGAAAAGTGATGATCAAAACTCAAAAGAACATAAACAAAAAGAGGGAATAATGATAGGCAACTAAAAGAAAAATAGAAAGAAGATAGGCCAGTTGCCATCACTTTCCTTGAAAATCCCATCTTACAACTGATTTTAACTTATCCTTCAATATGTACACCCAGGTCCTTTAAAACTGTAATTAACATTTAAATAACTGAAAGAATATGATATTATATCCTTACTCTTGTGCAAATTGGAGACAATGTTTCCTTAACCAGATAAGGCAAGCGACAACCAGCTCCACAGAATTATAACTGGTGAATAAACCTACCTAATTGCACTGTTTAGAACTTCAAAAAACTTATGCATCCTTAGAAATGAAAAAAAAATACAACAAGAATTATTATAAGAAAATAAAAGACAATTTATGACTCAAAACCTACCTGATCAAAGTCTCAGATCTAGTTATTTAAGTACACATATTTAAGTATATTTAAGTTCACATAGATTAATCACCAAGCTAACGTTTCACATATTGCAAAGAAAGATATAAAAATCTCCTAGATGCTGACAGAAAGAACAAAACATTGCACTACATTCAGATGGCCAACAAGAGGAGTTATCATGCCCAAAAGCAATAAAACAGCATTCATTATTTAACAAGCACAAATGTATAGGTAATGTCAATAATTACCAGAAGGATGATGCATCATAGATATAATCCGACCACCAATCCATGGCACCACCTTAAGTTCCCAGTCACCACTCTTCAGCTCTACAGGCACCTTTGAGAGCTCAATGCCCTTCTGTCCAGAAAGCTCATCAACATCTGGGATATGCTTGGCATTTTCTACATTAAACAATGTTCATCACTTGAGCATACTGATCAACAATCACAAACATCTAAATTGTTATGTATTTCAATAGAATTGGTATGCCTATGAAAGTAAGAGTAATTCATGAAATCACCAGATATAATATGTCAACAACAAATGTCATAAATTCCATCAATATGGAGTCACTATAGAACGGAACTCAACACCATGAAAGATCTGACGTATATCTGATCTTCTAACAACATGGCATCAATTTTCTATATATGGTTCAAACTTCTAAGTTCCTCAAAAACGCTAGGCAAATCGTGATCACCTTAAAACATAGCAACTCAACCATCACTACTGGTTCAAATCTAAGATCATGCAACCAAAAGCAAATTCTCAAAAGTTCCCGAGGACTTAAGATTGCATAGGAAAATTTACTGAACAGGATCAAATCCCAACACATCATTAGCAATTTTCACAAACTTTTCCAGTCAATGAGGATGTTCCAAGAGTAAGTTACATGTTACATGAAGAAAGAACAACTTTTATCAAAAGAACTTGATTTACCAAGAAAATGTTAATAACACAACTAAAAGAGTGGCCCATCAAATGACAGCTCCTGCCTATGCATGGTCTAATGTTACATTCATTAAACCACTGTTTTTTTTTTTTTCTCATCAAAGTTCCCCTTGTATATCAAATAATTGAGAGAACATGTTTCACTATTTGGTGCACTTTTTAGAGAAAGGATGTTACCCATGTGTTTGTTGTACTTATTTTCACTTGCTGCGACCAATTTAGATACTTCAGATTTTGAAGGGATTTTCAAGTGCAGTTCCTCTCCATCAACACCCCGTGCATCTATCTGTTTTCAAACCAAAAATCCATAGGAAATTACATAGTCATGGAATTCAGGAGTTACAGTTCATTAGTATAAATTGTGCCACAAAATTTACCATGACACCTCCTCCCAGCAACAATTTTACATGAAGAGCACGCTGTGGCCTCTTCCATGACCCTTCAGATTTAAGTACTTTTACTGTCAGAACTGAAGAATCAATTTCTGCAGTATAATATGTCAAGAGATAATCCCCTTGAGTGTACCGATAGCCATCACCATCGTCTTCATAAAGAACACCTGCAGCTTTACCTGTAGAAACAGACTAGGGATATAGGTTCATCATAATGATTTCAATGAAGTTATTAGTTGCATATGCAGCACACATGATTAGATGCAGGTGAGTGAACATATAGATAATCTGCAGAGATGTTGACAAGAAAGAACCTAAGATATAAAACTGCACTTTATCTTCTGATACAACTGCAAGTTTATTACCAAGAAAACAAACAAACAAAACATAAGAATAGAAGAACAAGATATTCTGAGGGTTGGCAATACTTTTAATGAAGAAAGAAACCAAAACATCAAGAATTATGACTACAACAATACCAAGTTGTAGTCAATAAACATGTGTGACGAAAACTTGAAGAACAGTCATCAAGTTATCCCCAATACTTTATTGTTGGTTACGGAGGACAACAACAAAATAAGAGCACGTCAAAGGTCTAGCTAGTTAGGGAGCACTTAATGTAGGACATTCCTGGAAGTACTCACAACCTGTCAAATGACATCAACAAGAAAGAAAACATAAAGCCAAATTCCTTATGTCAAGTTTAAGATAGGAAGGGGGTATCCAATAGCCTAAAGAGCCTTAGGCATTGTGTTTGATACTAGGCAATCTGTTCCATGAAAATTCAACTAGACCAATAAACTTACAGAGGGACATAACAAACTTTTCCACTGGAACCAGCGCACATCAAGCACTTCTATATCTCTTCATGCAGCTTAAAAAATGCAAAATTTCAGACAATATAAGGGGAAAAAAATTATCAATCATCTTCATGTCACAATGCAAAATTTAAGAAAATGGTCCAATCTCATTTCATCTCCACCACCACATTCCAACACCACTTGTTCCCATCATCATCATAAAGCTTGTCTTCAACCACAGGGCAAAGATATCAAGGATGATTAACTGCCATTATACTTACCAAGGAATATAGGTGAGCTTTGGGTTAGCTGGTGCACTGATCCAACTCACCAATGACTAAATTTATAACCTCTACAATTGTCAGATATCCTCCCTAAAGATGATTGTCCCGAGTCCCGACCACATCCACATCGAACATGGGATGCTCCAACCATGCATCTTTGTCATCCTCATTAACTCCCATGTCACCGGCATTTTGATCTAAAATTTTTGAGTCCCTTAAATTATCATGTCCCTTATCAAGCTATCAAGCTTAAGTAAATAATCAAATCTGCATCTAATACCCTCCCATATGCTCGGGATCAAGAATCATACCTTGTGTATCTTATTGATCATACACTGAAACAGGTACCCATGTATCCCGTACTTGCACAGTACAGCTTTGCATGTTAGTGGCATAACTGCCATGGACCCCACCATGTATCTTGTGCATGCATGGTACTCGTTAACTCATAACTATTTTAAGAAAATTGAGTTCTTGCCATTGTTTTCGATGTGTTTGTGGTTGAAAAAGAGTAAAAAAACTAAACTTCCTTTTTTGGACTTCAAACCAAATTCACCTAAAAACTTCCACATCACATGAATGGGTAGATCAAATAAAGCTAAGAATCGTTTTTCCCTGCCCAGGTACTATAAAATTCTTGGGCAGATAGGTTTATACTGGTCAGTATGGAATAGCAGAGGATAAGTATGGATAAGCCAACTGCATTAACAAGGTTGTATGTACATTCTCAACATGGCAGGGTTACCCATATCATAACACAGATGGAATAATGCAGTATGGTCTATGCACCTCAGCAACGTAATCTGCAGTTGCATCAATCCATGATTTCAAAATTAAATAGGCTTCTTGTATAAGATATAAATATAACAAGTAAAAAAATTCCCTTTATTGTACCTAAATCAATCTAAATTAAGGCCTTATTCATGGTGTGAATGGGTAGATCTAACAAATAACACATGAACTAAAAGGAATACCGATATAAATTTCATCACATCCATGTTGTGAATAGGCAAATTATTAGATCACTTGTTCTTACAAAAAAAACAACAAATATATATCATATAAAAAGAAATATCACTTATGTCTCATTAATAGGGGTGTTCAAAGAGGTTCAAACGGAACCATTAAAGGTCGAACTGAACAAAACTGGAAAACCGATTTGGTTTGGTTAAAGCAAGGTGCTCCAAACCAAAACCATTTCGGACTTACCTAACTGAACTGGTTCAAAACCGGTTAATCCGATTTGGTTAACCGGTTAATCGGTTTTTAATTTTAAGTAATTTAAAAAATATATATTTCAAATGAACCGATTCGGTTCGGTGAATCAATTCAGTTTAATTGAACCAAACCAGAATTTTGATCTAATTGGACCAACGTTCTTAAGAAGTTTATATCATAAATATCATTCTAAATATTTTAAACAATTGAACCTATGTGCAAGTGGTTTTTTAGTTTTTTATTGAAAGATGCCCTAGAGGAATAATGGCTTCACATGCAGTCCTTTTTCTTGATGTTGAAGATATACAATGATGCATACAAATCAACAAAGAAATTTATACAAATCAACAAAGGGATTGTTAACTAAAAGGATGACAAAAAATATAAGGTTTATACTTGAGACAAGAGAGCAAGGCCAAGAAGGGGACGAGGAGGAAGAGCCACAAAGACAAAGGAGCGATGAACCCACGAAGTTTGGGAAGGAATTTTAGGGTTTTTGGGACCTTCAGGTTGAGTTGGTATTTGTTAAATTAAAATCGGTTTGATTCAATCCGAACTGATTAATCGAACCAAAGAAAAATACCCTCTCACACTAAAACCATTCATAGCCTTCAAAACTGAATTATTAATGAACTAGTTCAGAATCAATTCAGTTCAAGTTCAGTTTGATTTTCTGGTTCAATTTGAACACCCCTACTCATTATTTTGCAATATTTGAAAAAAAATTAAAAAGCATACCTAACCTCTCTTTTTAGTCAAGAGCACCCTAGTTGGGGTTTAAATGAAATAATATCTCAGCTATTGTGGCTAACACCAAATTAAGATGGGTGAGATGTTTAGAGATAAAGGCCCATAGTAGGATTAACTAAAACAGGGAATAACATCTATGATGTCGTCATTATAATTAAAGAACAATTAGCATTGGGGCAAGAAGATGAAAAGGCTATTGACAAGTAGGTCTTGGACATACAGGGTCTCCCTGTTGCAAAGAGAATATGCAGTAGAAAGGTAAGGTCAAGCCGTCAAGGTAATAAATAGTATCATGAAAAAATAAAATAAAATGTGTTCGTTCGAAAAAAAATAAGAACTTTGATCACCAATAAGTTGTAGTTTTAGCCTGTGTAGAAGAAAATTTCTGTCAGAACATGCATTCTGCAAGCCATTAGGCCAGATGAAGCAGAAATGTTGGTAGATACTATACTAATGTTGAGCTTCAAACTTCAAAGTATATGATGTTATACCATACAGCTCATGTTCCATAAAGCTCGTTTTGAATCTAAATTATAACCATAAAAAGCAAATGAGATTATGCCTCATTGCTCTTGCATGATAAGATATAAAGAGAGTACTTTAATTTTCAGTTTTTACATGCCAGTGGTGAAATTCTAGTGCTCAGATTCATTCATGTAGCATTTCCCTCAAAAGAAGCAATGCATTTGACTAGTCTTTGATAGTGCAAACCTAGCCCTTGTCAAATTCACAATATTCACTCACAAATAAGCTTATTTGTTTAGATCACATCAATCCAGATTAAGCCATTGAAAAATCAGTTGTTAACTGCAATATCCCAGCAAGTTTTTGTTAATAAATAATCTGCAGAATACTAAATTGATTGGGTACCATGTTCATCTAAAGCAACGAAGAGTGATAGCTCATCCGTTAGGTTTGCTTCACCAACGTGTTGTAATGGATGACCCACAGGAATTATTGATCCACCTCGCAAAAACATAGATGGCAGATCCTGAATTTGGTCGAACAGACGAGAGAAATCAGCAAAGTATTGAGTTCGGCCTCAGTGTGAACCAGACTTTTGAAATGATATAAACATACTGGGTGTGGATCACCAAAGTCAAAACGTAACCAGACTCCTTCTGGTAAGACAGTGGAACATTCATGCGAACCTTGATCAGGCACAGTGCTGCAGACCATAAAACATAAATAATATGTGCAGCAATGGCTCCACTGATGCAGAAGGAATATGTTCTTGCATTGTTATTTTACATTCTTGTATATGAAGAAAACTATTTCATAAAAAAATCTGAAAAATGTTTCCGTTTTTAAGGAAAATAAAGTGCCAAAAAATTAAAAAAGAAAGAAAAGCGGATAGTCAATGCTTTGAACAATAGCAAGTAATAATTACCTTGCACAAATTAACAGTGGTCCTAGTAAAAAGGAATTCTCAACTTTTCTCAATCGTGGATCTTTTGGGTCTGCATGTGCCAACAGAGTAAATACTTCTAATGTACCATATCCAATTTAAACATTGTTTAAAGAATAGGTTCATACCAGCAAAAAATGTGGGAGCTGCAACCAGTGTACCCTTAGTATGAGCCATATAGAAAAGGGTATATATATGAGGTAAAAGCCGATACCGCCTCAGCAATGCAAGGCGGCATACATCTTCACACTATAAACATGAAACTAATATTAGAATTGTTTGAACATCTTAGAGATACATAAGTGATGTCCGCTAATGTCAAGTGTGAATTTGTAACATAATACAATGAAAAGATTTGCAAAAGTCAATTTCAATTCTTGATAAGTTAATCTAAAAATCCTAGCAAGCAATTCATGACTACAGAGTAGGGCATACTTCATACAATACAACAATCAATGTGCCTATGGAGTATGGACTGCTCCTGGAAGCCTGCAAAATTTCTGTCCTCTACAATATTTTGAGCGTTGGAGAAAGAGAATAATTAATATCGGACAATGTTCATAAGCCTCATAATAATGTAATCAAGTGTCACTAAAATGTTTAAGAAGGATTAACTACTATTTAATGCAAAAAACTTTGAACAAGTATCTCCAAGCCATAGAGGATCAGTGGGCTTCTCAGATCAGGTCATGATAGTGCACTCCAATTTGTTAAAAGCAACATAGAATTATCTATCAAAAAACTAAATGGTATTGTCAGCTACTCAGCTTAGACTTCATGCCACCAATATTGTCCCTAGCCCATCATCAACCACTTAAGACACTTGCACCTGGTTATGATCTAATAATAGCACATCAATCATGTTGAATCAATGGCACCAAATTGACTATATATGATGGCCTAGCAATGGAGTTAGATGATATTATTAGAGTTAATAATGATTGAAAGTATAGTTGGATGTTATTATTAGAGTTAATGAGAAAATCTGAACTGGCATATCAAAAATAAATCATTAACATAAAGATTGAAAAAACCATTAACATATGACTTATGAAAAAGTAACGTCAACAAGGAGACTGCAAGTCATCATGCCTCTTTGCAAAGGTGGTGCTGATGCCATGCAAGATAGGAGATACCAAGTTAAACCTTAATATACTTGTTACAATCTTGGAAATCACATTGACACTATTAAATATATTGCTCACTTCATAAGGTAATCATTATATAAATTCTCCAGAAGTTAAAATAGCATGCCTCTTCTCCAAAAGACCATGGTTCATGGTCTGCAGTGCCTTTTTCAGTGTGTCCACGGCAAAACGGAAAAAGTGCAGCAAGTCCCATCCACCGACCGAAGAGTTTCGGAGTAGCATCCCCAGCGAATCCACCAATATCTGGTCCTGATAATGGCTGGCCACTAAGCCCCTGAGGCAGAAACCATTCAAATACGATAAATGAATTTTACAATGTATTTTGACGAGTTATACAAAATTTAATAGTTAAATTTCATAGCATCCAAAACCATTCCCTTGCATGACTCAAGAATCACAGAAGAGGGGAAGAACCACAAAATTGATACTACTTTAGTACAATATTGCAACAACATATATTATTAACATTTGAGTGCGTGATAAGAACAATTAGAAATTTTCAACAACTGTATACACCAGAACTTACTTTAAATGGCAAAATTGGTAGCTCTTCCTTAGCAAGTTAGCATCATTCATAAAACACCTGATTTTATATGGTTGTCCACTGAATGATACAATGAGTTGAATGATCATATGTTAACTATACAAGCTGGTCTGACCCAATTTTATAGCATAAAACTGTCTAATAATTGAAGATCATAACTGGTGAACTATAAATATTGAAAACCTGAGCATATATGGCATATATCCTTTCATATGAACTATCTAAAGCTTTTAGCAAAAGCAAATCTGTTTGCAAAATCACCTAGAGAAAAACATTGGTACATCAAAAAGATTATATTTTTGGTTCTAAAATTTCACTGATACCAGGAGGCCATGTTGTCCAGAAGTGCACAGTAGCCATCGTATAGTCCAATGTTCCGAGGGTCAACAGGTAAAGCTTCAATAAAAAAAAGCTGCAAGCCTGCAATGTCCAACAACTCTAGCAAGAGTTCACCAAAAGATAGAAGTGGACCAGATGAGTATCAATGTAATTACGTTCTGAAGTAATTAAAGGCTGGAACCTCATTTGACCAGTCATGTATACAGCACTCAACCTAATGCTCAAACAAAACCTTGGCTTACGTAAAAGTAAAATGGATGTTAAATGTAGAAACCAATTCAACCATTCCAGAAGCTCTCCAAAAACAGAACTCTCTCCGTTTCATATGCAATCTTGTTCCCTGAAACTCTCAGACGTGCCAACATCCTCAAGCATCACAATTTTTTAGTTCTCTTCCAAAATAATTATATCAACTAGTGACTCTTCTTTTATCTCCCTGATGACCGGAAATCTCTCTATCCATATAAACATTGAGCTTCTGCATTCCCCATTCTCTGTCCTCAAAAACTACCAAAACCACCAACTCCACCCCAGATCACTTCGCACAGATTGATCCAACCCTAATATTGATCTCCTTTGTTTTTCTGTTTTTTTCACTCCATCACAGCATTATATCATACCAAGCATTTAGAAAGCCTATGTGATCAGATTTGCGTAACCTATCATAAAGCATATGCAGTGGTCAGGCACATAGACAACAAACTGGGACAAAGTAAAACCAAATGTTCAGGAAAAAAAAAAACCACCTTATTCAAAGAGACGAACCTGTTGGACTTAAATCCTAAGAATGTACATGTTCTACGACTCATTTTGAGCTGTTCTGTTATAATTGTAACTCTATGATACAAGCATATGATTTCAATATTCTTGTAAGTTGCAACCTTTCACAGAGTATAATCTTGTAATCTGAAAATATGAACCTACCAATTGAAGCACCATTGACAGGCTCATATGTAGGTGCTCCCAGTTTGATAAGTTATCACCTGTCCAGGTTGCAGCATAACGTTGACTTCCTATAAATCCAGCTCTCGTGAGTACAAATGGCCTTTTATTGCTATTGGCCATTTTCATCCCTTCATAAGTTGATCTTGCCATCAGCATGCCATATACCTGCATGCAACCATACATCTGATCTGATACTCCTAACTGTGGCTATTAAGTGTCATCAATAAAGAACTGATACTTTCTCCATACAATACAAAAAAGAAAGCAGGAAAAATGCTGTTTTAGAAATTACATTGTGATAATGAGAGTGAGTTTGGCAGCCACCGAAATTAGCATCTCCTCTGTGTATGTTGCTCTCTGGCATTGTTTTTGTTACAGACTGCAAATTGGGCATGCCATTAGCAACTTTGGAATGCACAAACTTAATAGAATTTATTTTTTAAAATCTTACTTTGAAAACAGCAGGCTCATTCATATCATTCCAAATGCCATCAACCCCATTAGATATAAAATCCTTTACCAACTCAGCCCACCACAAACGTGTGATTTGTTGTGTGAAATCAGGGAAAACACAAGGCCCTGGCCACACCTCCCCTTCGGTGGCAATAGAAAATGAATATGGTCAGTAATTAGAATTTCATCAGAACTTAAATGGATCAAGAACCTTACCAACAAAAGGCTTTCCATCTGCTTTTTTAATCCAGACATCATTTTCAGAACCACTTTCATAGACAAAATAGCCTTCTTCGCTTTTGATTCCAGGGTCTAACATCCAGATAGCGTTGAAACCACTTGCATGAAGATCATTCACCATAGATTTAGGATCAGAGAAGCGTTCCTGGAAACAGGAAGAGATATCATTTAAATGTGTTTAGGAAAACCAGGAGATTACCAGCATCAAATTCACATTAAAGAATTTAACATCAAACTGCCGATATATTATACGATATGCCATAAAGAGAACAAGAGAACTTTTTCTTTAAGATGATATGTGAACATAGATTTAGTCCAACATTGGAAGTGGGAGAAGAATAGAGTTTGTTTATAGGGCTAGATTGTTCTATGTTTAGTTAATTTTTCCCATCGGACAAGGTCACAAAGCATTTTCTTCTAGTCAATATATGAGAGTGACACATGCTATAAATATGTTTGCAACTTGTTGTATCCTTATTGTAGGAAGTTTATTTGCACATGACTTTGGTCCATAGGAAGACAAGATGTTTGTTGAACACTTAGAAAATGGTTAGATGGATCTGTAATCGATACACATAGTTGAGGTGTGGTTTTATGAACCTTTATATATTTTAGAAATTGTACTTGAAGCCATTGATGGAATCAAACTTTCATTAGCTGGAATTTACCACTGTGATCCATAAGGAACAGCTCATTAGCTGAGAGTTGTTGTTTGTAGGGAACTGCTCGTGAGCAGAAAGTTGTTGATTGTAGGGCACTGCTATTTAGCAGGACTGAAGACTGCTAAAACTTTAATGGTGATGCGACTCTTTCACAAACCTGATGTGTGCAACCCACATATTGGTTCTGCACACTTTGAGAAAGCCACATCACCACTGAAGTTCATAGAAGTATCTTACAAATAAAAAACTGTCAAGAAAGTAGCTACAGGCCCATCCAATTGCAAAAGCTAAACTGCATAACAAATCCAGGTCCAGCAGGAAAGTGCTTACTTTGTCAAAAGTAAAACACCGGAAACCATCCATGTAGTCAATGTCCATCCATATAACATCACAAGGTATGCCTTTCTCTCGAAATGTTCTAGCAATCTGTCTCAGGAAAACCAAATGTAAGAGTCACAAGTAAATAATATTGCTTGTTAGCTCATAAACTTATGCTTGTTAAAATACTCATCAAAATAAAGAATAATTTTCAGTCAAACGCACAATACCTGTGATTTCACTAGCAAAAAGCAATTAACCAAAAGGCGCAAATGTAAGAGTAATTTACAGACTTATCAAGTGGAGTACCTCCAAAACTTTTACATCAGATTCATAGCTCCAACGACATTGATGATAACCAAGTGACCATTTCGGAGGCATAAAAACAGTTCCTACATTTGAGTAGAAAAACGTTATGTTGAACCCAATTGTCACTTGCAACTCATAATAAGAACTGACAATTTATATTTTCTGCTTCTTCAGAAAATATTGTTAACTTGAGCATAATTAATTTCTTGTTAACTTGTAAAGATGTTAAGCACTAAAATATAATAATCAATCACATCAAGAAAATCAAAACAGTGTTTTAGCAACCTGGAGCATGAACTTCAATTAATAGTTATCAGATTCAGATGAGGCCAGTTAATCTGACTGCAAAATTGTTACAGACACTTGCCCTGTTAAATTTTGTTTTAATAATAAACATGGAGTTAAACAAAAAAACCCCAAGTAGCCAAGCTAGTTTCCATGCTCCACATGGACCAGTCCAACTTTATTTATTTTCTGGCTGATTTAGTCGCCTCAACCCCTTTGAATATTTTGCCCAGACACCCATTTTCAAGCTCATATCAGCTAAGAAAAGTAACTGATAGGTGACAGTGAAGTACGAATAGAAGGAGAAAAGAGAAGAAGAGGAATGCCGGAGGAGTAGGAGAGGAAGAGGAGACAGAAGAGAAGGATTCACTACAGGATTGGGAAGGAACAGAAGACTTCTTTTATTTATTTTATTTATTTACTCTTTTTTGCTTTGGACAGTCAGGTACACAATTAAATTTGACTCTGTACCATACCTACATAATACTGGCAAAATTATTGCTGGAATTTTTTTTTTGTTCAATATTAAATCATGTACACACTAGGTACAAAACAACGCTCCTTTTCAAG
The DNA here is from genome assembly GCA_001649415.1 of Musa itinerans. Taxonomy (NCBI): domain Eukaryota; kingdom Viridiplantae; phylum Streptophyta; class Magnoliopsida; order Zingiberales; family Musaceae; genus Musa; species Musa itinerans. The sequence goes on from LVTN01000413.1 coordinate 216,595, forward strand.
ACTGGAATGTGGTTCATTTAGGCCCCATTACTATCCATCTGGATCAGAATGTCATGAAATCCACAAACTTTTTGTAACTCCAAACCACAATAAATATAGTATATTTACTATAAGATATTCATTTTGATCTAGAACTTAATCACCTTGTATTAACCAACTATATTTCCTCTTCCTTTGTCGGTTCATTGGTCGGTGATCTTTGAAGATGATATCACTTTTTTGTCTCACAATGCAGCTTCTAAAAATAAAAGGCTCACCTCCACTGATCTACCTTCTTCTCCATTCATAAAAAATATAGATGAACTTTAGTAAAAGTAGCGCATGAGTTTGAGACACTAGGACAAATCTTGTTACAAATTCTTTATGTATCACTGTAAGCCTCTTTTACACCTGGTATTAATTTATACAAGAGATGAAATCAATTGCTGAATGGCTGAAATCAACATAACAACATATCAGATCCAATGATTTCATGCACCCCTGTTGAGTCTTAAAGAAGTCATGCTCTAGCTGACAATATCATATATAATCAAATAAGGTTCACATGATCCTCGCAAAATAATGTTCAACAAATGTAAATCATGATATAGAGTGTGGAATTAATGACTACGTTTAGAAACATTTAAAAAAGTACAAAAGAACTAGAAAGGTTGGTGTAGCTTATTGTAACTCAATTGTCCTGTAAGAGTAAGGTAAAAGTAAATGATAACTTGAGATATCCGAATCGAGACATGGTAAATTTGGTACTCAATTAAGCCAAATTAAGGAGCAGCACATGACAAACATTGCAACTAATCAAAACGAAGCACAGAGAACAGTGGACAGAAAATAACCAATTGCATGAGAAAGGGACATCAGGACTTCAGTGGGTGAATCAAATGGACCAAATGTAATTATGGGATAAACTGCATCTGACACAAACTTCACAGTAGAGGCATTCCTTAAATCAATCTGTCAAAGAAACATTTGACAATTACATTAGTAAAATTATGCAACTGATCAATAACTGAAATTTAAAAGATCTATTATAAAAAGAAAAAGAAAAAGAATTGGCCGACCTCGCAACGCCGAGTTGTGTCGGCAAGAACACCAAGTGCCTTTCCATCTGGAAGAACGGCTAGAACCCAAGGGTGAGATTGGTACAATGATGTTGTTCCTGGACCATAACCCCATGCATCCGTATTCCATGTAAAAATCTGGGATGAAATTGGAGAGTTAATTTCCAACAGAACTAATTAAGAAAATCTGGGAAAAATCCAAGTTCCATGTAAAAATCTGATAACTGATCAAGAAAATACCCGATTTCCTGTCCGTTCAAGCCGCCCGCTGACTTCTCCGGTTCCATAAAAGGATGTCCCAGACGGAAACTGTGACAATATAAAGTAACATACTATGCTGTTTTATCAAACAGAAACTAAACTTGCAATATCAAGTAGAAATAGAATAGTCGCATGATCACAACATACACAAAGTTACCAGAGCTTTTAGAGAGAAAGAGAGAGATATCCTTACATGTGATAGGGAAAAACATGATTCCCGATAATACCCTGTCTTTCATAGAAACAGTATGCTAGGTAATTTTCTAAGAATTAACAAATTGTTCCGTCACCATTGCAGATACACCATCATTAGACTGATAATTGCTTCCACACCCACATAAGAAGCCAAAGTGCAAACTGTCAACCACGTATTAAATCTATAATGCACCACTTTTCATGATCATGTTCCATTTTTCGCTGTCTAGAGTGTTTACTTGGGTTCTTTTTAGGCGTCTTATGCACTGCCCTATATTTCCGTAAGCAAACTTGGAACGTTTAACACCATAACAATCTTCGTGAACAACACACTTTATCGTTTTACTACCAAGGTTGCAGATTCTCGTGATCCCTAACAGACTTCAGGTTATACAGAACGGCATCCCATTCAAAATAGATGATGGCCTCGGGAGAAAAGGTCGAGGGGAATAATGAAGCATCGATCAAGGAAGTAAATGTTACGACGAACCTGGATCGTGACCATCTGCTGGCTACGACGACGCTCGAAGGCGGGGACGTACTCGGGGACCCGACGAACCGCGATCGGAGCCTCCCTGACATTAGGATCCGCGAAGGAGATGCTAGGAAACGCCGCAGCTCTGTCGGTCTCGGAGCAATCGAACCGAAAGACCCCTTCCTCGAGAATCGGCTCGAAGACCATCGCCCCGGCCGCACCATATCCCTCGGAACCCTTTCCTTGGTCCATCGTCGGCTTATCCGATCGCCCACCTCTCCAGATCCAGCTCCAGCTCCAGCTCCAGCCCGAGCTCGAGCACTCGACGATGCTTCTCCTCCTCCTCGACCCGCACCTGCAACGGTTTCCACCGACCCGTTCCAATTTATTGGCGAAAACATACAGAAGGGGGGACGGAACGCACCTTGTTGAGGAACGCGATGAAGACGAAGGGATGCAACCCTCGGCAGTCTTCTTATTTACCAATGATAAAATGGCCCGCTGACGGGCAAAAACAATGCTGGTGTCGACTATATAGGATGTCATGGGATCTGATTCCACTTTCTTTTCTTTCTCCTCTTCTCTGCCTACACCCACTCCCTCTCTCACACACACACAAACTGCATTCAATTAGTTTAGCCGGTGGGCTTACTCAACCAATTGCGGTCATCCGACTGTGGCGATGGGAAGTATTTAAATGGAGAGCGGATAGGACGCACGTGACGTGGCTAGTGCGAAACCGTCAAGCTTCCGAAACGACTTGTGAAGCCTCACGTGGAATTGGAACTCGAGCGAGCTCGAGAGTTGCAACTCCTGGGAGACAGCACGTAGATCGTCTTGGCCTTCTCGGAGCTTACGTGAAGAACAGGCCTGCAAGTTACGCAAAGTTATGGCAATTTGTGATTGATAAGCCAAAAAGAAGATTAAGTTATCGGCGTGCAAGTCACGCAATACAGCAGAGGTTGTCTTCTCCGTGCAAACTTGAAGAACAGACCTGCAACTTTTGTACCGTCATGCACAATGTTCCAAATAACATCGATTGCGAACTCTCGTGATTCCTTTCGTAGAAAGTTGATGAAACTGTTTTGGGTTTCGGTACATCAGCTCAGCTGATCACGACTAATTGTGACTCGTACATCGAGTTCGGTCAGTGCCAATTAAGTGCGCACGTTAGCAGATATATATAGAAAACAACTATTCTTTAGTTAATATGTCTAAGAATTCATCAGGGATGGTTATAAAAGTCTAATTACATGTTACTTTTTTTTTTTGTATTTGGACTCTATTAGTATTACGATTTTTATATTTAAATTTTTTTATTAAGATTTGTATTATTCTAAAAATAAAATAAAAAATTCTTATTTGTTCTAACATCATCAATCGTATTGATGAAAAACATAACACGTGACATTGTGTGTTGAATCGATACAAAAATGATGGATAAAAAATAGTTTTAATATTTCTTTTATTTCCAACAATCTTATCGACAAAAGGATAATTTTAACATCTCACGTGTCGAAAACGAAAAAATATTAAAATTATCTTTTTGTCCATCATTTTCGTATCGATCCAACACTTGATATCACGTATTATGCTTTCTATCGATGTAGCTGATGATATTAGGATAAATAAAATTATTTATTTCACTTTAAAAGTTATAGGGACTCTAATATAAAATTTTTAAATACGGAGATTATGATACTAATATGGTAATATGTAATTAGTCGGACAAACATTGATAAGATAGATACTTCATATTTTAAGCTATTGAAAACTAGGTTGAACTTTAACACTATTATTGAAAATTTTTTCTCCTAAATGACTTTGAATGTTGGAAGGATGTCATCAAGTTATGCCTTTGACATAACTTTTTCATCAACTTTCTTCATGTGTTTTACCTTTGTCACTATCACCAAGTTAATTATAGATTTTTTTAAAAACTTTTAAAAGTTACATTGAAATCTTTATATTTATGAAAATAAAATATTTAATCCTATTTTTGCTCATGTTATCAACTTTATTGATGAAAATACTAAATATTTATTATCGAGCATGTGTGATATTTTCGTCAGTAAAATCGATAACCTAAAAAAAATATGGTTAAATATTTTATTTTCATAATTATAGGAATCCCAATATAATTTTTGAAAATATAGAAACTTGATGCTAAAGATAATTAATTATAAAAGATAGTATATAATTAACCCTTGTCTCCTCCTGATGGACCCCTTAATCTCAATTAGGCAATCTTTGAGAGTGGCCGCCCTATACAAATTTGATCGATGGGTAGTGCTCTTTATGATTAGACTTCCTCATAAGGGAAGGTTGTTGCTAGGTCTTCCTCTAATCGAGATCATGCCCTGATGAATGCTTGTGTTCTCTCTTGGTCAACAATGTTATCTTCCACTCCTTCAAGTTGGGCCTTTGGTTCGATGTTGGGCGAGGCACTCCTAGACAAACTTAAATATGGCCTTCTATCTATCTCAAAGTATATTGTTTTATGAGGCTTAAATGTAACTAATTATCTCTAAGAACTTGTCACCACTGCTTGTATCTGCTAATTATTTCAAGGATTTGTCATAATCAATACTATTGGCTAATCAACATTGTGGATTTTGGAACAGTCAGCATGAACTAAATGGTTGGTGGGACTGACTAGTATCTGAAACCACCAAGCAACATGCTGTTGATTTAAAATTATCATTTTTTTTTTCTAAATTTTCATATTTAAAATTATTGGAAATTATTTATTTATTTTATTGTAAATGAGGTTTTATTTGTCCAATAAAAAGAAAGATTAGGCATATTCTACGGTAGGATTTGATAAGAGAAATATTCATCCAATCAAGATTTGACATATAAATTGAATATAAATTTTTAAAATATTTTATTCATGAAATATTTTCTCTAATTAGACCAATCATAAAAGGTCTTTCAAATCAAGATCAATTCTCAATCCCTCTAAATTTCTATCTTATTCTTTTACTAGCTTTAGCATTACAAGAATAACGTTAGAAATTCAATAAATTTTTTATACATATCGACATAAGTCAGATCCTCTTGACCAAATATAAACATTTAGATTCGAATTATTGATCCAAATATTATTAATATTTTCCATGATAAAATTCAACATAAACTAAAAATTGAACGCATTAAATTTGGATAAATTGATGCGTTGAAGCTTTAACATGAAGCGGTTAATCAAGTGACGATGTGGGCCGCGGTGCACGTGGTTGGCTGCGTCCCTCCTCTACACAGAGAGAGAGAGAGAGAGAGAGAGGGTGGTGCAAGATTCCCCGTGCGGGTGCAACCGGCATCAGATTCCGGTGTGTGCGGCGTGGACCCCATCTCATCCGACAGTACAAGTGTGGAGGAAGGCGTAGATTCTTATTCTCCGCCACCCAAATTCCCTGTGTCCGGCTTTCCCTACCCTGCCGATTATTAAACCCTCCTCTTTCCCACAGCTGATCTGTCCGGGAATCTTAGACCGAACCAATGGTCTCAGCTTTTCTTGGTCTCCGTAAGTTAACCTGCGCCACTGCCTCTCGATTCGAAGTGTTGGTGATGTTGAGACAATGGACTGTGCGATCTGTCGTCTCTCATGGATCAGCAGCGGCGGTCTGCGATTCTGATGCAAATGAATGCGACAGCGAGAACATCCATCTTAGTCTCCCCGGATTTCGACGATAACATCATACCATACCATGCACAGCAACCCCACACATGTTCGCCGTCCACATGCTAATCCAAGACTTCTTATTCGAGTTCTACGGCTCCCGTGATCCAAGAAAAAAAATCAGCAGACGAGTTTTAGATGGTCCGCATTGATTGACGGGAGGGAGAGGAGAATAGGAAAAGCCTGCACAGAAAGGCGTCTCAGCGGAGCACGACGATTCGCATCTCCGCGGAGCCCCGTCGGGCTGCGCCTCTGACGTGGGGAATATTCCCGCGTCACCCTCCCTTGTCTCCGACCGAACCGATCCTAAACGTGTTCCGAGGTGCAACGTAGACGCAGTTGCTTCCTCGTCAGACACGAGGAGAACTGCGATTGGACTGCCGAGCCTTACGATCTCGAGTGGTTGCTGCTGTCTCTCCTCCTACCATTCCCTCGCTCTCACGTTTTCACTGATTCGTCGCCGGGAATCCGTCGGTCTCATCCTCCCACATCGCCTTCTTTTCCGCTAGTATTTGCTTGTTTATTGATGTCAAGTCAACAGTCCTTATCCTCTCCTCTTTCAATTGGGTTTGTGTGTGCACTATGCATATTGATCTGATCTAAATCTCAAGTTTCGGCCTTGCTTTCTGCCGCTCTTCTTCGTTCCGTCATCGAGAAAAAGGAGATTGGCAAAAGAATGAGACCCGGAATCGGAATCCATGGCTTTTGACAAAGCAGTCTGTGCTTAAAGCTAACGAACGCAGCAGCGAAAGAGTAAAAGTTTTGGTTGGCATGTGAGATGGAGAACATTTATCAACGCCGTCCACCACTGGCAGCATCGCTGTTCGAGGCTACCGGAGGGGAAGGAGCAAGAGTTATGCTGTCGAGAGACCCGAAGCCTCGGCTAAGGTGGACGCCCGACCTCCATGACCGGTTCGTGGACGCTGTCACCAAGCTCGGCGGACCCGACAGTGAGTGTGCATATATGTACAGCTTCCATCATTTCCACATAATTCTGCTTCCACGCATCACAGCAGCAATGTAATCCTATTAGCTGCCACTGGCAATCTGTATATAAGGAGGAATTGGGGCAGCGTGAGAGCAGAGTCTGAGAAGCATGGTGGCGCCGTACATGCCTTCCACCCACCTCGCTGAAGCTTCATATTTCTGAATTGTAGATCTGAGTAAATTACGATCGAATTATGATCGTTAATTATAATTCTGTGATCAATTTGGCAGAAGCGACTCCAAAATCAGTGCTAAGCTTGATGGGCATGAAGGGGTTGACGTTGTACCATCTCAAGAGTCATCTTCAGGTCAAATCTCTTCGTCCCTCCTTCTATGGTCTATTGTTACTGTTCTGATCTTGCTTTACCTGTCTGCAGAAGTACAGACTTGGAAAGCAAACCATAAGGGAGACAGGCCAGGAAGCAAAGAAAAAAGGTGGGTCAAGGCAGGCCGCCATAAACTGAGAGAGTGCATAAATTCTCTAGAATTGAGCATTCATGCCTGCTTTTTATTCCTCATACAGGAAGCAATTCAAGCAAGATTAATTGTTCCTCTACCACCAGCAGTGACGTCTCAAGAACAGACGGTGCCGGGTATGTGTATGGCACCAAACTCTGCTTTTACGTATCATTGCATATAACATTTAAGCTTTATACAAGAAATTGCAAAGCATTAACAAAGATCATAGGCAGCATACAAAGCATCAATGAGTTCTGCAAATAATTAGGACTGTGTTAGAGAAAATAGATCGCGGAGAAGAGCTTCTTGACTCGAGATACTACAAAGGATTTAATAGCTTCGAATAAGCCAGGGAAGTTTTGCGAAGCGTATGAATCTTAGTAGTAATGCTTAGTCTGTGATACTTATTACAATGGCATGGATTCGAATGTTTATGCAGTTGATGTGGTTTTTGTAATTTAGTAATCCGGGGAACTCCAGGCTCTGATCTATGCTCTCCAATTTGTATCCGTCATCTGATGTTTCACAAACAATGCAGAGAAATGCCTCTTGGGGAGGCGTTATGCTATCAGATCGAAGTGCAGAGGAAACTGCAGGAGCAGCTGGAGGTAAGCCTACTGGGGTGTGGCAAACAAAGGCTCTACTCCCTGTAACATTCACGATATTACTTGACCAGGTACAGAAGAAATTGCAAACGAGAATCGAGGCTCAGGGGAAGTACTTGCAAGCAATACTGGAGAAAGCTCAGAAGAGTCTTTGTTTCGACATGAA
>LVTN01000413.1:235400-250145 GCA_001649415.1 Musa itinerans
GTCGTAGGTGATGCTTCAGTGGGCTGTGTCATCCTTGCCTTCGAATTTTGCAAATGGTGGATGCTGGGGTGCAGGGCTGTCGAGGTTCGGGCCGCAGAGCTGTTCCTAGAGCTGGTGCTGGCTCATCAACGGTCCGGGACCAAGCGGAGGCTCGAGAGGCATTGATGGGTACCGAGGACGGGGCGGCATGCCAGAATACGGAGGCAAATGAGTGATTAGATATTATGCGCCGGCAACTGGAGTGTGAGCGGGGACGAAGGGCTGCTGATGTCCGGGCCGTAAAGCTGTCCCGGGAGCTGATGCTAGCTCATCAGTGGGCCAGGGAGGCCGTGTTCATGGAGTTAGAGGGATTCCGCCGCTACGGGCTTGTTGTGAGCAAGGTGTCCGACGAGGCGGACCGTGCTCCTTTTGCTGTGGTGAACCCTGTTTTGACGATGAGAGGGGTAGGAATAGTACCTGGCTTGGCGGCGAGGGGAGCTAGCCTCTTCATCGTTATGGTATGGTGGCTTCCGTCATAGCGGGCATTGGCTCGATCGCCTGATCAGGAGAATGAATATCAATCCGCTGTAGCATGTCTTGGCTCGACCGCCTGAGTGGGAGAATGAGTATCTTTCCTTCGTAGCGGGCCTTTGCTCGACCGCTTGAGCGAGAGAATAAGGGCGGGTATCCAGGAGGGGGAAGACCCGTGTCTTGTCGAACAAACACCAATAGCGCGCGGGGGTCGGTGTCGCCATGTTGACTTGCTGGGATGTGGGAACCTCTTCCGCCTGATCAGGAGAAAGAATATCAATCCGCCGTAGCAGGTCTTGGCTCGACCGCCTGAGCGGGAGAATGAGTATCTTTCCTTCGTAGCGGGCCTTTGCTCGACCGCTTGAGCGAGAGAATAAGGGTGGGTATCCGGGAGGGGGAAGACTCGTGTCTTGTCGAACAAACACCAATACCGCGCGAGGGTCGGTGTCGTCATGTTGACTTGCTGGGATGTGGGAACCTCTTCGGTAGAGCGTTCGTCGAGAGGAGCTACTGAAGGATGTTCCTGTGATGTTCGGCCCTCCTTCTAGTGCCAAAATGTTAAACCACAGAGATCGTCGACTGGTGAGTCGACCGAGTTGGTTCTCTGCTGAAAGTGCAGGTCCCTTCTGCTGGCTAGCCTTCTAGCCGTGCCTCCGAGCTACGTCGACGACCCTACATAAAAGGCCTACGCTGGGGATGTCTTAGCTCGACCCCTCCAATGCTTAAGTTAGCGAAAGACGGAGAGGGAGAAAGGCAATTGTATGAGCAGTGTAAAAGATAGTAGAGGGTTTTTGCCTGCCCCCTTTCGTCTTGGTTTGGGGCTTGGCTTTTATACCTTGGTGTCGATCGGTCTCGACGTTTGTTAACCAAGGCTCTCCTTACCCTATATGGTGGAGGCATTAATGAGGGCGACTTGTTAGCGTGTGTCCTATGACGCCTTTGGCAGACCATTAGGACGCCTCTGGGCTAACTCCCTTGTTGCTTTGGGTTAGGCAGGAGTGGTCCCTCCATCAGCTGTCCAAAGGGGAAGGCTGGTGAACTCGGGCCATGCCGTCCATCATTAATTCAGAGGCATGGCTTCTGCTACGATGTCAACCAGGAGGCGGCTGGGGAAACTGGGGCATGCCGTCAGTCATTAATGCGGAGGCATGTTTTCTGCTGAGATGTCAGCTAGAAGGCGACTGGGAAAGCTGGGGCATACTGCCAACCATTAATGCGGGGCATGGTTTCTTTAGCTACGGTACCAGTAAGGAGTGGGTCTTGTGTGCCCACTTTAGGAAGCCAGGATAGGCAGGGCAGATCCCTGCTGGCAACTGGGAGGAGTTGGTGGGGTCCCCCACGTTTAGCTTAGGTGGCGCTGTTGGCCTAGGTGGCGAGGGGATCTGGCACTGCCAAGCTTTTCCCTATCAATTCTGAAATTTGATTCTCAGATGCATTGCACATTTTTCCTTATCTCTTTATTCTATAAAAAACTGGAACAAACGAATCTATTGAAAAATCTTTTGTTTGATAATCTAATGTTGCTACCTTGACACGAATAGTATGAAATTGAGACTTCATCTGACTGCTTGGTCTGGGCAGACAGAGGTAGTAAGATTTCTCTGCAAGAATAAGGCAGACGTCGGAGTTGCTGATATGGGTGATACGGCTGCGATCCATTTTGCTGCTCAGAAAGGTCATCTAGAGATAATTAGGAACCTATTATCCTCTGATGTCTCTATCAAGGCCTGCTAATAAGAAAGGTTTGACCCCTCTGCACTATGCTGTCCAGGGATCTCATCCAGAGCTCATCTAGTATCTCATTAAAAAAGGTGCAAGCCTCACCGCCACGACAAAGGCCTGGCAAGCACCTATTGACCTTGTGAGCACCGAGGAAGTCTGTGCCCTTCTCGTTGAGGGCAAACAGCCTATGACCAAAGATGATAAATCTACTACGATCAAGGAGGTTGGTGACTCGGTTTCAACTGATGATATTGAAGAAAACAATGGTGGCTCCATCCCTGAAGAGTCGGCTAATGTCAATAAAGAAGGCACAGACACTAAGGAAAAGAGAAGAGGTGAAGACGCTGCTGATGAGGACTCATCAAAACCTAAAAAGTCTAAGGTTACCCTTGTTCACCTTACGGCTGAAAATGATGTACTAGATGAGGATGAAGAAGAGGATGCAGATACGAAAGGCAACAATCATATAAGGGCCGCTCTAGTGTTGAAGCTCTAACATTTTATGGTAATTCTATGTGTTGTTTTCTGGAACTTTATGTCTTGATCTATAAGGTTTTTTTTTGTTAGCAAGTGTTGCACATCTTTATTCAGCTTGCTTTTGCAGTGGGTGAAGGAAAAGTTCTCACATTTTCAAATCAGTTTTCTCATGATCTTCTCATCGTTGTACTGTTTGTTGAACTGGCAGAATGGTCTGGACGAATGGAGAGTCGAAGAATCATGTTCTCTTTTGATGTAGGTGGTCCTTCGAACTGCAAGTTTGGTCGCTATGGATCCATGGTCTCTTCTTCCCAGTTTGTGTAGGATGGTGTTCGATTTCATGAGCACCTACCTCGACATACTTTCGGCGACGAGTAAATTTGATATCTTCAATTTATTTGCAAGCTCTGTACAAAAAATTAGCAGTGTGTGGAAATGACTCTTCACATGGATTAATTACTCTGTTCCAGAGCTCATCATCTTTACTATACTCCTTTTAATTTTTGACTTGAAGTAGTGTTAATTAGCTCATCATCTCAACCTCGATTGCAACCTCACATGATTGATTGGATACCATGAAGGCCATGGTGCCTTCCACACTCCTTGCTGAAGCTTCATGTTTCTGAATTGTAGATCCGAGTGAATTACGATCGAATTATGATCGTTAATTATAATTCTGTGATCAATTGGCAGAAGCGACTCCAAAGTCAGTGCTAAGGTTGACGGGCGTGAAGGGGTTGACGTAGTACCATCTCAAGAGTCATCTTCAGGTCACATCTCTTTGTCCCTCCTTCTATGGTCGATTGTTTCTGGTCTGATCTTGCTTTATCTGTCTGCAGAAGTACAAACTTGGAAAGCAAACCAGAAGGGAGACAGGCCAGGAAGGAAAGAAAAAAGGTAGGTTACGGCAGGCCGCCATAAACTGAGAGAGTACATAAATTCTCTAGAATTGAGCATTCATGCCTGCTTTTTATTCCTCATACAGGAAGCAATTCAAGCAAGATTAATTGTTCCTCTACCACCAGCAGTGACGTCTCAAGAACAGACGGTGCCGGGTATGTGTATGGCACCAAACTCTGCTTTTACGTATCATTGCATATAACATTTAAGCTTTATACAAGAAATTGCAAAGCATTAACAAAGATCATAGGCAGCATACAAAGCATCAATGAGTTCTGCAAATAAATAGGACTGTGTTAAAGAAAATAGATCGCGGAGAAGAGCTTCTTGACTCGAGATACTACAAAGGATTTAATAGCTTCGAATAAGCCAGGGAAGTTTTGCGAAGCGTATGAATCTTAGTAGTAATGCTTAGTCTGTGATACTTATTACAATGGCATGGATTCGAATGTTTGTGCAGTTGATGTGGTTTTTGTAATTTAGTAATCCGGTGAACTCCAGGCTCTGATCTATGCTCTCCAATTTGTATCCGTCATCTGATGTTTCACAAACAATGCAGAGATTTGCCTCTGGGAGAGGCGTTTTGCTATCAGATCGAAGTGCAGAGGAAACTGCAGGAGCAGCTGGAGGTAAGCCTACTGGGGTGTGGCAAACAAAGGCTCTACTCCCTGTAACATTCACGATATTACTTGACCAGGTACAGAAGAAATTGCAAACGAGAATCGAGGCTCAGGGGAAGTACTTGCAAGCAATACTGGAGAAAGCTCAGAAGAGTCTTTGTTTCGACATGAATCGCTCGTCAGGCAGTTTGGAAGCCACCAGAGCCCAGCTTACGGATTTCGACCTGCCACTATCAGGCTTGATGGAGAACGTCGGTCGGGTTTGCGAAGAGAAGCACTCGGAGCTGAGAGAAGTGCGGTCACAGGAGAACATCAAGAAGAGGAACGATTCAGGGTTTCAACTTTATCAGGAAGGTAGAGATGAGGCCGAGGACAGTTGTCTTCTTCTGCTGGATTTGAATGTGAAAGGAAGCAGCGGTGAGATGGTTGGTGGATCCAGAGGAAACGACTTGGATCTCAGAATCCAAACGCAGGGGTTGTAAACCAGCTTTTAGTGTCGATTCTGCACTTGCAGACACATCCGATGCTGTCATTGTGCGCATCGAGTTGATATCGAGTCTCTGTTTCCTACAGTGTAAATCTTTATACTGCGGTTTGCTGTTTTGCTGAATGATTTGATCGTGGACGAAACAACTCCCCCTTGTACGAGAATTTCCACTGTTTGGCCATCGACATATCATGTTGTTTGCCCAATTGGAACTTCCTCTCTTCGGCCATCGACATATCATGTTGTTTGCCCAATTTGAAAGCTGTCTGTTTATCCAAGAACTGTGAGCCAGAAAATAACAGAGCACAGATCGATGTGGTGCATATCCAACAATCTTCGGATTCTTACCATACATCACAAGCAGCAATCAATTTTCACAACCGAGTTTTACAGACAACTTGATTTGTATATTATTTACGTTGAAACATTTGACATTTGTACACAAAGAAAAAGAGAGATCATATTTGAGTTGACTTGCTTTGAGAATCGACGACCTTCACTGCGCTGCGTTGACAAACTCCAAGAACGAAGGAGGAATTCAGCAGGCTTGTAGGCCGTAGATGATGCCGCGATGCCAGGCCACCTTGGCGTCTTGGTCGTCGAAGAACCTCTGCTTCATCTTCAGATAGACTTGGCAGGTCACCAAGCTATCTGATCCAGCTTGATGCGACTTCCCAGCTTGGCGTGGCACCCCGAGGGTACTCGCCACGCTCTCCAGCCCGCCGTAGAGACCCTTGCAGCCGCGCATCATGTGCTTGAGATCCACAGTCTCTCCGAAGAGCAAGTTCACCAGGCCGAGGAACACTTCCAGGGTGTCGGGCAGAGGCCGGCCGAACCCCAGCACCTTGATGAGATAGGCGAAGTCGTAGCAGCTGTGAAAGGCGATCCATCGAGTGGAGTGCGGGCGGCAGAAACGGCAATGGGCGACGAGGCCGGAACGATACAGGTGGGCGGCGAAGCGGCCGGAGTCAATGCCGTAGAGGGGGAGCCGGTCGAAGTCGATGCCACTGGAGCGGAGCAGGTCGACGGAGTCCGGCGCGTGGGGGTCGCGTCGGACGTCGAATTCCCGGAAGTTGAACTCCCACACGTACCCGACCCTGCCGCCGGTGCCGATGTCGGGGAGGTCGCCGAAGGCGTCGAAGAGGGTGAGGCCGAGTTGGACGAGCTCCATCTCGTCGACGTTGGCCTTGAGGAGGGCGTAGCGCTGGCTGGGCGGGAGAAGACGGTGTGGCTTCCGAGTGCTGTAGAGGCAGCCGGGAAACTCCGTGTCGAAGGCGACGTAAGAGAAGCGATCCACGAGGGAAGCAATGATGGAGAACTCGTAGTCCAAGTTCCACGCCCACACCGAGCGCACCACCAAATGTTGCCGCCCTCCTCCTCCTTCTCCTCCTCGTTGCGAAGACATCTTTCCACGCGACGATACAACAGTGTGGAGCGAAGAAGAGTGTCGGAGATTTGTGATGCGTGACAAGTCCACGGTCACGTCCTTATATAACACGGAGACTGTCCGAATCCCAGTTCGATTCGGAATCCTAATCCGATTCCAGCTATAATCCTAATCCAAGTAGCAAAGATGCGGCTGTTAAGCCCCAGCTCGATCCAATGTCTCTCGGAATCCTAATCCGATTCTAACGATCCAAGGTATCTTCATTTGAAGTAGGTCTCCCCATTTGTGGGCCGTAACTCGGCCCATCCTGCTACCGTCTCGGCCTTCAATCAAGTATGTATTTCCGCTGCCTTCGTCGCTTGAAGCTCCGCGACGGCACACCGCGCGGTGATGGGAGACCCCGTAGCGGCATCGAGGAGGAAGAACCGATTACCGAAGGGGGGCAGCGAATCTTCCGATGTCCACGCCGCCGCGAGGAACGGGGACCTCACCACGGTCGAGTCCATCTGCAACGCTAATCCCCTCGCCGTCAATTCTCGAGATCGCCATTCCCGGACACCGTATCCTTTCTGCATTGTTCTCCTTTCCTCAATCTTCGCTTTTGTTGTTGTTATCATGTGGTGGGCTCTTCGCTTGATTCAGAATCTGTCGAGCAAGCAGCTTAGTGCGCCGCCGAGAGTTTGGCACTGAGTTTTAAGGTTCCCTTAGGGTTTTGAGCTTTAACCTACTTGGCTGGTTCATTTAAATTCCTTTGCTACGATTCGCATTGCTGTCTGATTTGGTGCATTATTTGTGACTAGCTGACCCTTCCGAGTCTTCGGTCTTAAATATAAACTCTATTCCTTTGAAAAGGGAATGAAGAAAAGGATATAGATGATGAAACTATCTATCGATGGAGGATGACTGTAGCAATGATTTGCAGAAATGATACATGCGGATTCATCCACACTGACACTCTTTGGTATGAGAACTTCCACGTAACTTGTGGGTGGAATTGTGTTGGGTCGATACTTAGATTTAATATAGGAAATGTACATTACGAAGCTGAGAAATTGTTGCTGTCGACAATTTAAACATCTCTTTTCTGTCAATTTATGTTATGAGGTTTTGGGTATTAGAAATTTTAAACATCTAAGAAGTGCTTTACTTTTCAAGATCTCGATCTTGGGTAAGTAAATTAACAAAATTTATTCCATATCTTGAACCTCTATGTGGTCAGAAAGAGGATATATCGTAGTTTCTTTTACTAAATCTGTTGTCATCTTGGAAAGTTATAAGTCATAGGGTACAAACTCAGCTTTTGGATCATTCTGAAATTTGATTCTCTCAAATGCATTGCACATTTTTCCTTTTTTTTTATTCTGTAAAAAACTGGAACAAACGAATCTGTTGAAAAATCTTTTGTTTGATAATCTAATGTTGCTACCTTGACATGAATAATTTGAAATTGAGACTGCATCTGGCTGCTTGGTCTGGGCAGACAGAGGTAGTAAGATTTCTCTGCAAGAATAAGGCTGACGTTGGAGCTGCTGCTATGGATGATACGGCTGCGATCCATTTTGCTGCTCAGAAAGGTCATCTAGAGATAATTAGGATCCTATTATCCTCTGGTGTCTCTGTCAAGGCTGCTAACAGGAAAGGTTTGACCCCTCTGCACTATGCTGTCCAAGGATCCCATTCAGAGCTCATCAAGTATCTCATTAGAAAAGGTGCAAGCCTTACAACCAAGACAAAGGCCGGGCAAACACCTATTGACCTTGCGAGCACCGATGAAGTCCACGCTCTTCTCGTCGAGTGCAAACAGCCTTTGACCAAAGATGATAAATCTACTACGATCAAGGAGGTTGGTGACTCGGTTTCAAAGGAGGATATTGAAGCAAAAAATGGAGGCTCCATTCCTGAAGAGTCAGTTAATGACGATGAAGAAGGCACAGACACCAAGGAAAAGAGAAGAGGTGAAGCAGCTGCTGATGAGGACTCATCAAAACCTAAAAAGGCTAAGGTTTCCCTTGATCACCTTCTGGCTGAAAATGATGTACTAGATGAGGATGAAGAATAGGACACAGGTACCAAAGACAACAATCGTATAAGGGCAGCTCTAGTGTTGATGCTCTAACATTTTATGGTAACTCTTATGTGTTGTTTTCTGGGACTTCATGTGTCGATCTCTAAGGTTTTCTTTGTTAGCAAGTGTTGCACATCTTTATTCTCCGTGTCCTCGTTATTTCTGAAGCATGCTTTTGCTGTGGATGAACGAAAAGTTCTCACATTTTCAGATCAGTTTTTTCATGAACTTCTTATCGTTGTACTGTATGTTGAACTTACAGAATGGTCCGGATGAATGGAGAGTCGAAGAATTATGTTCTCTTTTGATGTAGTTGGTCCTTGGAACTGCAAGTTTGATTGCTACGGATCGATGGTAGCTTCTTCCCAGTTTGTGTAGGTCTTGCAGGTTAAGATGGTGTTCGAATTCATGAGCACCTAACTCCGACATACTTTCCGCGACGAGTAAATTTGATATCCTCAATTTATTTGCAAGTTCTGTACAAAAAATTACCAGTGTATAGAAATGACTCTTCACATGGATTAATTACTCTGTTCCAAAGCTCATCATCTTTTCTCTAATCCTTATAACTTTTGACTTGGAACAGTGTTATTTAGTGTGATTGGTTAGACCTGCCAACCTCATAATATAGTTGATGATGAGTGTTATTTTTTGTGGCTAACCCTGATTGCAACCTCACATGATTGATTGGTTGCCATGAAGGCCATGGTGCCTTGTTAAATGAAGGTCAACTACGTGGCATCCGAGTCAACGTAAAAAAAAAAAGATAAAACAACACCATTTGTCATGATAATTGAAATTTAAAAAGAAAATATTCTCTGAATTCTATTTGTGTTTTCTGTGCTTATCAATATTAAGTAGTTAGGAAGGATCGATCGTAAAAGATCTGATCCTTCTCTCTCCACGATCTAAACGAAGGAATTCGACTTAACATCCGATTGTGTTGGGAACATCTCATCACGACATTGGTCTCAGTGCAGTGCAGGTCGATATGATATCGGACACTCATGTCCGGCCAATGTCATTCCCCGACGGAGACAAAGGAGCATAATTAAACAAATCAAATAGAAACCTAACACATGCTAATCACACGCTAATCACGTCAAGTTAAACAAATCAAACCAAGCCAAAAGAGAATAATTAAAAAGGGAAGCAGCTCAGCGTACCAAACCCATCGGACCTCCTCGTCCACAAACTCTCGGTTTCGTCTCTCTTCTGTTTCACCAACCCCACCAACGCTTCCACCAAGTGCCCCTCATCACACCTTCCACCAAACACACAAGGATTCCACCCATTTATTCCCTGACAGGACGAGTACTGGACTTCCGACTCTTGATGGACTCTCCGTCTTATTCTAACACTTCGTTTTGTTTTACACCTTGATCTTGATTCCAATACTTTATTTTGTTTTATGTCTTGATTCTAACATTTCGTTTTGTTTTATGCCTTGATCTTGATTCCAATATTTTATTTTGTTTTATGTTTTGATCACTATCGTAGTTAATCCTGTATACTTTTTTCAACATATAGATTGAAAAATAAACCAACATAATAGATTGACAAAACGATGACAGAACTACTACACTGAGGGCAAAAAGGTCAAGAAATTTCTTTTTTATTCACTTGAATCCTGCCTGTGACAATTTGATGGTAAAAGAGCACTCCAACACCCAGATGCAATGCATAATGATACACACATAAATGTCAAACGGTTATCAGTCAACTAGATCTTGTATGAGAATAAATCTCATCAATAGCATACAGCAGCCCTCGGAGAAGCAGGGGAAGAGTCCACGCCCTCCAGTTTAAGAGAAAGGGGATCCCAAACTACTTCGCTGCTGCATTGCCCAGTCTTTTGAGCACATATAACAGCTCTGGTTTGAAGAATTTTGGAGTCGCCTGCATTGGCCACTGCAACTGCCTTTAGCCGGAGCCGCTCAGCTCTTGATCCGATGGTCTGACCTAAGATTGATGCTGCTATCGTAATTGCCATTGCTGTCTTCGGCATCATCACAGACTTCCTAAGCATCGCAATGAAAGGTACGGCTGCGTGAACTGCTGCAAACCACTGCGGGGAGAACTTTGTTGTGTGTTCCCTCCATACCCCGAGCGGGACATTTGCTGCCATGCCCAGCATGGCTATAGCTAGCATCTTGGCTGGTAGAGGTTGTGGCCGGAGGTTCTTTACCAAGGCTGTTCGGGCCAGTGCTGCACGGGCAGCCACCACAACAGGCGGACACCTTAGGTTCATACCCGGTGGAGGCTTTAAAACCTTTGCGACGAGAGGAAGAACCCCACTAACCGCCCTGTATGACTTCGCTATGGGGCACTGCCCGGTTTCCAGCCACTCGTTGCTTCGCGACTCGTGCACCGAATCACCTCGTTTCTGAATCAATTTATGTGAAGACAGAGGTTAGTGAATATAATGCCTCATAGCATGGACTTCATGTAGAAATAATACAATTGTGATTGCTACAACAGTGATTCACAATCTTCCACCAGAAGAAGCCCTTTCGATCATTGTCACTTGCAAAAAGAAATGTGTTTTGTGTACATTCATGACAGCTCAGCAGTAAAGCCAAGAAACATATCACTCTTGGTTGTCAAAGCGAAGCAAGTTATTATTATCAATATGATCAAAGCAATGGAGTATCAAAGAACACATCTAAAATGAAGTCAAATACACGTAAAGCAAACAAATCATGCTATTAACAGGCCAAGAATAATGGAACATAAAGAAACTACCTGAGAAGCTGATTCCTGCTTGGAGGATCTATTATTCTGCCTCTTCCACTTTTTGGAGAAAAAATCAAAGCCGAAAGGTCCTCCAAAAGCTGAAAGACTGATGGTGGCTGCCTTCGCTGCTAAGGGATTAAATGTATCAACAAATTCAGGTTCTAGTTTCTCTTGACGTACTGATGATCTTCCTGTGAGTGGAACAACTCCATCTTGCCCATGGAAAAGCCTAAATGCCATTTCAAAATTGGGTCCATCTTCAAAGATTGGACCCTTGGCCCCTTGCACCTTAACAAATGAAAGAGTATATGCATAAGTAATTATCACATCACATCTAGTTTGTATGGCACCAGGAAACTTACAGGGACAGGAAAATTGACAGATGAGAAGGAAAAGTTGGTAGGCTCATTGATATTTCTCAAGAATGGGCATCTTTGAATATCTTGCTGAGCAAAAATCTCAGGACACGGTGATTCACTTGATATTCCACTGAAGCCAGACTCCATTTGAATCCCAAGCAGCTAAAACAAAGAAAAGATGAATAAATATTTCAATGCCTCCACAGTTATTATATGAAAATATACAACAGAAGCTAGGATAACATGACATTATATTGAAACAGGAAACAAAAGAAAAATTCTAAGAAAGATGAGATAGATAGCCTAATTTTTCACTCGAAAGAACTGATAACCTAGAAAGAGAGGAAAAGGCCTTATACAGATATACTTGATGGATGAAAGAAAGTATGCTGCGAGAGAGACTATGGATGTAAATATTGTTTATAAGTCAAACAATTCTTCAATCCAAATCCCTGCCTGAATTGCCAATGTTAAAATAAAGATAAAGTAGTATGGTCCCTAGAAAACAGAACAATGATTCGGTTTATGGTATGTCAGTAAGGGTGACAAAAATTTCTGGCCATCAGCTTAAAACCTTGAAGAACCATTTCATTATGGAAACCTATTAAACTTATATCAAATCAATTCAGTGAAACAAAAGCATATTACAAGAGAAACTTGGGGTGTATATGTTGTTTAAATGTTATTTGTTTGCCAATTTCTTCATTTCAAATCCTTATCTAAATAGTTAATGTTCGAAGAAAGATAAATAAGCATAGTCTACCAAAAAAACAGAATAAGCTTAACGCTTATGTTATGTTACCAAGGGTTACAAGAGTTTTCATCAGCATAACCAAGTCCTATGATGACCATTTCATGGTGGAAAACCAAAAAAAATTAGAGAAATTAAGTTCAGCAAATTTAGAGGCAGATCCGACATCAGCCTAAAAGATTGAACTTGCAGTATTAAGCATGAGGGATCGAAGTAGATATGAACATGAATAATAGCCCAAGATCAATCAAACATTCTTCTTTTTATTTTGGTAGGATAGGCATGAATCATGCAGTTCTTTTTTCTTTCCCTTTTTTCTTGGCATGGTTGACTTTAACAAAATTGCTTCATCAACTTGCAATTTTTGAATGGTAGCGACGACGAACATCCTCCAAAAAAGTTCAGATCAAGGGCCAAATACGCTCTTGCCATCAGAGAGAGGGATAAAAAATATCCCATCTTTCCACCAAAATCACAAACCCCTCTCACCATAGAATTCGAAATCACAAAAATAGTATGACAAAACTAACAACAAATCACCAAGACAGACGCAACGAAGAACAAAAAAAAATCCTTCTGTGGCGATCACGCGAAATGGTCGATCCAGAACTCGTAAAGATGATTTTTTTTTCCGATATAAGAAAACAATCTATCGAGAATTCGAGCAGATAGAAGGAGAATACCTCAGGAAATGCTCGAGAATTCGAACAGAAATCCCAAGGGACGAAGAGAGACGGAAAGCGCCGAAATGAAATCCCAAATCGTGTGGGGAGCACGACGTTGCCAGCCGCCCCTCCCAACTTCGCCATTAATTATACTACGGCGACCCGAATTAAAGCACCGGTCCGTCCGGTTGCCGCTCGCTTCACGACCGCCTATCATCGGTCACACCTTCCGCCCTGGTCGAGCCGAACCCCAAGGTCAACGCGGCGTTTCTGACCACAAAGGTCATCCCTCGCCGTCGGATCAAGGACATGGCCCTTGATATCCGATCTCGCCCGTTGGCTGAGAGGCGTAATTGAATAGGTCCGTCGACAAATCAAAGGTGTCTCCCCGTGCTGACCACCTCCACCATTCACGTTCGCCGTAGATTGAATCAGTCAGGCTTCATGGAAGGTCCTAACGAGGTCGACGTGCCCCAATGTCTAATGCTCGCATGTGCGATTAAGCAGGGGGTTTGCGAGTAGCTGTTAGCACGCAAACGTAGATCAAATCAGACCAAATACATCCTCTGAAGCTGCTGGATGCGAAGTTTCTCGACATTGTCGTGTACGCCGGCAATATCGGACTCGTGTGTCCACACCTGTTGTTTCCCACGCCATGCATTCGATATGATCTCTTCTCAGCCCAAAACAGCCTTTTGGGCCTTGATCCCATTTAGATTTGGGCGAAGGTGTTAGCCTCCGAGGTGCGTCCTACCAGGTCCCTAGGGAGGAAATCGTCAACAGAGATAGTAGAGAGTAACATTCTAAGCATATAAAAGTCATGATTAAACTATTATTATATATAAAAAAATTAATATTAAAATTAAATAATTATTGGTTAAATTTACTATGTATATATTTTGATATCATTTAAAAAAAAGTTATCTCATCTATAGATGCATTGTTGTTGTCAGATGAATGATAAATTAGAGTCTAAGAAAAATTATGAATATATCGGTAATCTGAATGATTAGTATTTCGTCCCTTATGAGATCCTATAAAGAATAGTCTCTCCCATCAAGATCATCTTGTAAAGAGTCATACTATAATTCAATTTTTTTTTTATTAGTCAATAACTATTATTAGAATTCAGTCATATCTATAATATATCTTACTAAATTATATAATATTATATAATCTAACATTCTTCCACTTAAAACTATTAATTGATAAGATATAAATAAAATAAAATTATTTGAAAATAAATTTATCTAATTAAATTATATAAAAAAATTAATTTATTTTTATATATGATCATAAATTTTAAAATAAGGTAATAAATCCAATATGTATAATAATACTACATTAAGTCCAACTACTAATGTGAGTCATAGCAATTATATGTTATCAATATCATACTCTCTTCTATATACCACGATACTATTAATCTTTTTTAATATAGTTCATAATAACCTTTGTAATTTATCTTATCAAGATAATCTTATTATTACATTCAACTATAATATGTATAAACGTAAATATAATCAAGAAAGTAAAAGTAAATAACTTTAATTAAATAAAAAAATCAATAATAACATTCACCTTAATATGTATCACCATATCTTTTGAGATTTACTCACAAGTCTCATTCTGAAAATATATTCTTTAAATACTTTAGAGCTTAAATATTTAGTAAATGAATCAATAATTGTTATGATGGTGATCATTTTCTCATTTGATACTTATTATTTCTAGACTTTTTCTCAACCACTAAATACTT
Source organism: Musa itinerans (assembly GCA_001649415.1). Lineage (NCBI taxonomy): Eukaryota > Viridiplantae > Streptophyta > Magnoliopsida > Zingiberales > Musaceae > Musa > Musa itinerans. The sequence continues at coordinate 249,839 of LVTN01000413.1, forward strand.
TATATCCATGTGCTTGAAACCATTAGAGTAGTTGTCAATCTTAGAAAAAAAAACTATTACAGAATTATCATAAAATATTTTTGACGACCCGACAATTGAGTCAACTACACCATATCCTGATATAAGATTCCACAACAATAAAGCTTCATTTGTAGTCTTAAAGCATATCACAACTTCGACTTTCATTGTTGATAATGCAATAAATAATTATTTTATATTTTTTCAAGAAATTATCCCTCCAGCTAACAAGAATATAAATTTTGAAATAGACTTTCTACTATCTGTTGAATCTCGTATTTTGATGATG
>LVTN01000414.1:1144-18690 GCA_001649415.1 Musa itinerans
TCTATTTAGAATTGATGAGTTAGGATATTATCTTTCTTTTGGTATTGGTAAGCTCAGTATATTTTATGATTCAATAAAAGTTGGTTCTGGAATTCTGTGTGATGGTTTGTATAGAATTGATTTGAATTTTGAGTTTGCAAAGACATTATTGACCTTACAATAATTTCAATAATGAAATTATTGAAACGTAATTTCAATAATGAAAGATTTTCTATATTGTGGCATAAACGATTGTGGCATATCTCGAAGGAAAGAATAAATTTTGGAACATTTAGACTTCACTGATTTTGATGTTTGTATAGATTACATTAAGGGAAAGCAAACTAAACATACAAAGAAAAATGTCATAAGAAGTAAATAATTCCTTTAGATTATTCATACTAATATCTGTGGACCACTCCATATTCCTTGTTTTAGTGGAGAAATGTATTTCATTACAATTATAGATGATATGTCCAGATATGACTATGTTTATCTAATACATAAAAAGTCTAAGGACGTTGACATTCTTGAAGTATACATAAATGAGGTCGAGAGACAATTAGGTAGAAAAGTTAAACTTGTCAAATTTGACATGGGTGGTGAATTTTATGGCAGATATGATGAATTCGGTTAAAATATTGGTCCTTTTACTAGATTCCTAGAACAACGGGGTATTTGTGCTCAATATATATTATCAGGTGCCATAATAGAACAATGTTGTTGAAAGGCGAAATCGTACTTTTATGGATATGATTAGGAGCATGATGAGTTATTTCACTATACATGAGTCAATGTGGAGTGAAGCGTAGTCTTGAACAGAGTTCCTAGTAAGTCAATTTCATCAACTCAATTTGAGTTATGGATTGGTAGAAAGCCTAGTCTGAGACATTTACATATTTGAGGGTGTCCTATAGAGATAAGAGTATTCAATCCACATGAAAAGAAATTAAATCCAAGAACTATTTCTAGATATTTTATTGATTATCCAAAAAAATCCAAGGGATATAGATTTTATTACCCTAGTCATAGTACGAGGATAATAAAATCTGGGAATGCAAGATTCCTAGTAAATGACAAAATCAGTGGGAGTGAAAAATCATGAATGATTAATTCTCTCATATCATCTCCTATTTTAGAAATTATTGTTCCTCAAATCAATGAGAGAATTGACAAGGGTGAACAACAAATAACATTGATAAACTCTCACATGACGTTAATGTCGTCGTTGATGATCTTGTGGAATAATCACATTTGGTAGTTTTGAGAATATCTCAAAGAAAAAGAAAACATATCATTTTTGATGATTATGTGGTATATCTACAAGAATCAGATTATGGTATAGGAATAAAAAGAGACCTCTTATCATTTTCACAAGCCATAAAAAGTAACGATTCTGAAAAATGATATGATGCAATGAAAGAATAGTTAAAATCAATAGTCAAGAATAGTATATGGTAACTCGTTGAATTGCCCAATAATTATAAAAGAGTTGGTTGTAAATAGGTCTTTAAGACAAAACATGACTTAACGGGCAATATCGAACGATATAAAGCTAGACTCGTGGCCAAAGAATTTTTTCAAAAAGAAGGCATCGACTTTAACGAGACTTTTTCTTCAGTTTCTAAAAAGGACTTATTGAGAATCATCTTGGCATTAGTAGCTTATTATGTCTTGAGTTACATCAGATGGATGTGAAAATAACATTTCTGAATGAGGATCTAGATAAGAAAATCTATATGAAACAACTTGAAGGATTCATAGAAAAGGGAAAAGAAACTTGGGCTTGTAAACTTAAAAAAATCATTTATGACCTTAAACAAGCTTCTAGACAATGATATATAAAATTTTATCATATCATTGCTTCATTCAGATTTAAAAAAAACATTGTTAATCAGTACATATATCTGAAGATAAATTGGAACAAGTTTATTATATTGGTCTTATATGTGAATGATATTTTACTTGCCAGTAGTGATCTTGGTTTATTGCACGAAACCAAAATATTTCTCAACAAGAACTTTAAGATGATTGATATGAATGAGGCAGTTTATGTTATTGGCATTGAGATATTCATCGACAGATCTCAAGGATTATCAGGACTGTCTTAGAAAGAATATATTAATTATATTTTGGAGAGATCTAATATGTAGTTTTACTCAGCTAATGATATACCTATTACTAGAGGTGAAAAATTCAATCAAAACCAGTGCCCGAAAAATGAGTTAGAAAAGAATCAAATGAAAAATATTCTTTATGGGTGCACAATTAGAAGTCTATTATATGCTCAAACATGTACAAGACCAGATATCGGTTTTGCAGTTGCAATGCTAGGTAGATACCAGAGCAACTTAGGAATAAAACATTGAAAAGTTACAAAGAAAGTAATGAGATATCTGTATGGGACGAAAGATTATATGCTCACATACAGAAGATCAGATCAGCTTGAAGTGACGGGATATTCAGATGCTGATTTTATAAATTGCCTAACAACAGGAAGTCCACTTTAGGATTTGTATTCATTTTAGCTAGTGGGGCAATTTCTTGGAAAAATGTAAAGCGATCACTTATTGCATCATCAATAATGGAGGTTGAATTTGTGGTATGCTTTGAGGCCACAAATCAAGTTTTATGGTTGTGAAATTTCATCTTAGGACTTGGTGTGGTAAACTCAATTGCTAAGCTACTGAAGATATTTTGTGATAACACCGTAGCAGTTTTCTTCTCCAAGAATGACAAGTACTTTAGCGGTTTCAAGCACATCGAGATAAAATACTTGGTGGTTAGAGAAAGAGTCCAAAAATAACAAGTGTTAATTGAGAACTTGAACACAAGTGTGATGATTGCTAATCCATTTACTAAAGTTTTACAGTATAAAATATTTAAAGAACATGTTCTTAGAACAAGGCTTGTGAGAAAGCCATAAAAGATATGGTGATGCATGTTTAGGTGAATGTTATTATTGATATTTTTTTGCTTAATTAAAGTTATTTATTTTTGCGATCATGTTTACATTTATGTTTATGTATATTATAGTTGAATGTAATAACATGATTATTTTTAGAAGATAAATTACAAGGGTTATCTTGGACTATATTAGGAAATATTAATAATGTTGTGGTACATGGAATGGAGTATGACATTGATGATATACAATCGCTATGACTCGCATTGATAGTTGAACTTAATACATTATTATTATATTTATTTAACTTAATACAGTATTATTATTTTGAAAATTCTTTGAAATCCAATTAGGTAAAATTATTTTCAAATAAAATTTTATTTATTTATTTTTATTTTGAATATCTTTTATATCTTATCAATTAATGGATCAAGTGGGAGAATGTTATATTATGTGGTCATTTATATTTGGATAAGATATATAATGGAACTAATTGAATTCTGATGACAGATATTGGCCAATAAAAAAGAAGTTCATATTATAATAAAATTTCTTAGGAGATGCCTTTGATACGAAGAACTCTCCTAATAACTTATCCTAGATCATATATATTACACATCACATAGAGGACGCAATTGAGGAATTATAGTTTCTCTCTCAACTTACCTGAACCATTAATCTAAGCGGTCCTGTGAAATGATAGAAAGAGGAAAAAATGATAGTATAATTCTCTTCGCAGATTGACAACGATTTTGGATCTAAAGACGATGTCTTTGCAGATCACACAGAAATCCCTTTTAGATGACATCAAAACGTACACATCGTAAAATCAGATATAATATTATTTGATTTTAATTCGATTGTTTTCATATTAAATATAATTTTTATGGTTAGATTTGTTTCCCCGTTGATGATATTATGTTCGAGGTAACATATGAAGATTCTGAGAAGCAGCATGCGTGAATAGGATTGAAACATGACCTACATTGCGATCGTTTTGCTACTCAGATATATACCGACATGCAAACACGTTAACTATTCAAAGCAAGCAGACCCATGTCAGGATTATAATACGCATGGAAGGGTCACTCCCAAGTGCATTTTAAATAGCTCAACTGTGCAACTCATGTGCCTGCAATTTTTTACGGCGCATGAACTCAAACCCACCTAAAGACTTCCAGGGAAGAAGAAGAGGGTTCGTGCACACGAGTGGACGACCTCAAACCCTAAAAACCGGGCCTGCTGCAGCACTTTACGGAAGAAAAAGAGTTCACTTCTGGTGCATACTGGGAGCTGTAGCACTTGTCTTGTGCCGAAGACAAGAAGAAGGGGATCCGCATGTGGACTGCCTCAGGCTCTTGCTTTTTGGGTAGCCTTTCACCGGGAAAGAAGGAACGCCTTGGAGCTCAAGAACATGGAGCCTTTCTGGAGGGCGCGAGGGAGACGAAAGAGGAGTGCATGCACACGTGCCTCACATCTCATTGCACCCCCACCCCCTTTGTTTAACTTGGTTGACCATGCCTTGGGATGAAATCCTTTCTCTCTCGGACATGGGTTGCGTTTCCCGAGTAGCAAAGTGAAAGATACCATCTCGGACTCTGCATTGCTTCTATTTGGTTGTTTTTTTTTTAATCTCATCCAACGTTTCGTATGGAGATCTTTTTGCCTTTGTTATGCGGATTTATTGGTTGAATCCATCTTTTAATTATACATCTTAAATACTGGTCTAGGATTCTAAATCTCAATAAACAAACACTCTCTTACCAAAGATTGAAAGCTTGAAATCTAAAGTATCGACTTATCTGAAGGCTCAAAATCTTATCTAATATATTTTACATTCTAAACACTAGCTTGATGGTGATGGACTGGACTAACTTATCAATGGTTGAGGGTTTGAAATCTCAATCGATACAACTTAACATCTAAAATATTGGTTTGAGGGAAATCGATTTATCAAATATTAAGGATTTAAAATCTTATTCGATATTTTATTGTAATGTACGAGACTAACTTATCAAAGGTTGAGAGATTAAAACATCATCTGATATATTTTTACACATGATGATATGATAACCCTTCTTAAAAAATGTTAAAAATTGCTAACTAAATTTATAAAAATCTTGACAATTTATTATAAGGTGCTAAGATCGAATTCTACCATATCACTTACCTTTTGCTTAACAAAAATTAATTTTTAACTATACATTTAAATTATATATATATATATATATAGACCTCCCCATCACCTTCATGTCACTCCAACTTGAATTATTTTTCGTTTTACTCTTGACATTGTTAAAAAAAACCAACAGTTTTAATCTTTCCCTAATATATTTTGAAGAGCTATGACAAGTATTGCAGAGTTGACCTAACGGTAATAATTGACCGTTAGCTTTGACTTTTGTATTCCTTGGGGAGTAGAGTAGCACAATAACATTCTGGACGAGTATATTCTCATGTGACGTACCGTAATGGTGACGTCGTGGCCAATTGTTTGGTCAGCGATTCCTATACTTCAACTCTCTGTGGTATGCCTTAATAATCATATATATGCACAGACCAGCCTCGCCCACGTACTCTGTCTGTGTACGTACAGAATACCATTGTATTCATGCCTCACGTAAATGGAGGAGATGTGCCAAAACTATAATACGTGCAGCGAACGAGTGGCACGTGCCGCTGACTCCAATCCACGTCGACTAGCACGTGAGTGCTGGTTACTTAATTCTGACCCTTTTCTCATACATATTTGCCATTTCCAATGCATATATTATCCGTTCTTACTATTCAATACAACAACATTAATTAATTAATCAATCAATTAATTGTTTTAAGCTCCCAAAACTTAGAAGTAGGATTTGACCTACTTTCAAGTTTCATTTCTAGACACCACACTGCAATACAGAATTCAAGATTTTTTCTAATGTGTGCAACCGACCAATGCTCAATGAATTATGAGGCTAATTTTAACAATCAAAATTTCGAATTGGATTACCAATAATAAAAATATAAGATACATTAAGAAGCTTTGTCCATGTTAACTTATGTGTTTCAAACAATATTTTAAGTGTTTGGTGCAATACAAAACAGGACATCTTGGTTGAAGAAGAAGAAGAAGAAGAAGAAGAAGAAGAAGAAGAAGAAGAAGAAGAAGAAGAAGATGTAGGAGTTGGATGCTCCATTGGTCTCTTATGCTCTTTATCCGGTACATGGGGACTTGCCCTAGTAGAAATAAGAGCTGCTTCGGCCACAAAACATGGCCACTGGTGTGTGGGATCGGACCAACTCCCACTCCTTTTTGTCCCATAGTTAACCTCTCTCCCACAGTCTCGCTTTTCTTCCTCGGCTTCCTCGCTTTGGCTTCATGTACTCCGTCACCTTCTCGAGCACGCACATACACACCTCCGAAGTGCTAAGTTGCACCAATGAACACACAGTTTATGCCTCGGATATACATAATGACACTTGTAGCAAGATTAGATTACGAAATAATGACAATTTTGAGGCTTAAAAGACATGATAAATGTAACAGCAGTCACAGAACGAGGGAGAAAGGGAACAGAAAACAAAGTGGAGTCGACTCCTTTTGTTGCACGCGTCGTCTCGAAGCATCGCAAGAAAGGAAAGAGATGAGAGAGGGGGAATGTTCTCGTCCTCGTTCGTCCCGTTCCTTTCACCTCACACGCAGGGACGCTGAAACCAGAGACGGAGGCGCTTTAGAGTGCGTCGAGCCGGTCCTCTCTCTGTGCATCCGAACACACGTCCACGGCCGAGGCGGCAACTGCGTGGGTCGCATCATGATCCGTTTCTGCGGTGGGATCCCAAGGACATGGCCTCGTAACGGACGGCCTAGATCTGATCGCCGTGATTGCAAAATTTGCATATACGTCCCTAGACATTTAGTAAATTCGATATTATGTACATATATATCCTCTTAATTAATATGTTTCATATTTATCACTCTAAAATCGTAAAGAAATTATTTTTAATTCGTGGGTGATGTGGCTTTTATTTAAAATTTTGACGATATTTTGGAGGTGGGGTAGAGATCTAAAACTCGATTCGAAGGAAAAAGAAATGACTTTTGAAGTTACCAAGAAGCCCTCCGGAGAGAAACGAAGCATTTGAATTTTAAGTGAGGAGGGGGTTGGGTGCGTTGCACACGTCGGTGAGACGACCACCAGGGCGGGATACCGAGGAAGAGCGCGAAAAGATAATTTAACGGATTCAGAGCGGTGTGCGGTGCGGGGATGGGTGCCAACCGGCGGTAACTATAATTTAAGGCGTCGCCTCGCATCGCACCGGTGTTTGCTGGTTTGGGTGCGTCTCTCTACACATTCGGGATCGGGTGAGTCAGCGTCCGGTTAGGTCTCCCGTTGGTCGAGGCATCGGGACCCACGTCTCATCGGTCGGCTTGGGATGATGTGGCCGCTGACGGGAGGGGAAGAGATTAATTTTGATTTTTGTTGTAATTACTAAATTTTGTGGGGTGGGGGGGGAAAAAGGGAAATTAAAATAGAAAAAGTAAGAAAAAAGGAAAAGGAATCCTCGACTCGGGTGCCGAGCTTCCGTGTTCGGCTCCTTTTACGGATCCTATAAAACTGCGACTCCGCCTCCTCCTCCTCCTCCTCCTCTGCATCTCCGCGGTCCAAAAGCCTCATAACATCGCTCTGAATCAAAAGCATCTCCTCTCATCTCTCCCGTGGGTGGGACTCTCCGTCTCTCTTAACTTTTTCTGCTGCTCTCTGTTCTTGTTTTGCTGCTGTCGCTCGCGCTCTCTTCTTTCCCGTCCTCTTTATGTGCTGTTGTGTTGTTCTACGGAGAGCGAAGGTTTCTCAAGACTAGAACCCTCTGTCCTTGCTCCTGCGCCTCTGGGATTCAAGTACTCTGTGCTCGCTTGCTGGAGTTTCTTTCACCTTGGCGAGGTAGATGCTGTTCTGTTGTCCTCTCGAGCTTTCTCCTTTCGACTCGCAAGTGTTGTTGGATTAGAATCCGCGAAGATTTGGTAGTGTGTTGTTATTGGCAGAACGCCGCTTATCCGCTTTGACTCTGTTTTATCTGCTGGTGGATGTGGATATGGATATGGAGGGATGCGTTTCTGCCATATCTGGTTTCGTTTCGGCTCTTTCTTGAAGGTTTTTGGGTGGGAAAAGGTCAGGTTTTTACGGTTGGTTGGATTCATGTTGTTGCGTTGGGTGCAGGGAAGGAAAGCAAATGCGAATAGGATAGAGTTTGAGGAATGAATCTGATGGACGCTACGTTCCTGGTGCCCGTGAAGCGGACGGAGCACGTCGTGGTAACGACGAAGCCCCTGTCGGCGCGGTCGCGCACGGTGCGCGTCTTCTGCGACGACTATGACGCCACTGACTCCTCCGGCGACGAAGGCGAGTGCTGCCACTCCCGCCGCCGCGTGCGGCGGTACGTCCAGGAGGTACGGTTCGAGGCGCGCCCCGACCGCGGCGGAGGCCAGGCCGTGGCGGTGGCGGGGGCGGGGAAGAGCAAGGCCGCCAAGGGCGGCGGCGCCGTGAAGAAGCGCAAGGGCGGCCCGTTCGCTGCCGCGAGTGGCGATGGGAGCGTGCAGAGGTTCCGGGGCGTCCGGCGGAGGCCGTGGGGGAAGTACGCGGCGGAGATTCGCGACCCCTTTCGGCGAGTCCGAGTGTGGCTCGGCACGTTTAACACCGCCGAGGAGGCCGCCAAGGTCTACGACTCCGCCGCCATCCAGCTCCGCGGTCCCGACGCCACCACCAACTTCGCCCGTCCCACTGCGACCGCCGCCGCAGCCGCCACGACCCACATCCCTCCTCCACCGAAGAGGAACCTGTCCGACAACAACCTCACCTCCGTGTCTGGCGGATACGAGTCCGCCGAAGAGTCGCACAACCTCTCCTCCCCGACCTCCGTCCTCCGCGGGCTATCATCCTCCTTCGCCAAGCCCACCGACCCGGCGGAGAAGCCGAAACCCCCGGCGACGGTTGGCGACGAGAAGGGCGGCGCGACCATCCCATCGGTACAGCTCGGCGGGTTTCTTCCCCTGGACGACGAGGAGTCGCTCTTCGACGGCGTGCTCAGCTTCTTCGACGACGACCCTTCCCCAATCGGCTACCTAGCGGAGGACGTGAGCGACGCCTTCCTTCTCGGCTCGGGGCTCGACGACGTCGACCTCCACGCATCGACGTTGACGTGGCAAGGGGCGGACGAATTTTTCGAGGGCATCGGCGACCTGTTCCCGATCGAACCCCTCCCCGCCATCTAAGCGCGAGTCTTCGGAGACGCTTCCGTCGCCGGACGCCGATTCATCGGCCGATTTTGTCGCTCTACTCTTTTTCTTTTATATCTCTAACGGTCCAAAACTATCTCCGTCCTTAACGGCGTCGGAACGGACTCGTCGAACTTTTCTTGGATTTTTTTTCCCTGTTATTTTAATTAGTGTAAAATAATAATTAAGAAGAAGTTTGAGCGTGTGGTCTTTTGATCATAACGACTTTGGACACGTGGCAGTTTCAGATGTGAGCGATATCTCGCGTGCGGTTATTTTCCGCTGTGACTCTGACCGGACCGCCTTCTCGCTGGTTAGGCCGACTCAGTGGTTCCCTCAGAATGAGATAAGTGCTCGGGACTTGTTATTATTATTATTATTATGGAAATTATTATTATTATTATTATTATTATTAGCATTCTACGTCAAAATAAGGTAGTACAGGATTTTAAGTCGATGTAAGAAATAGATAATCGAGATCATAAAGAAAAGAATATGCAAAAGCACAAGCATGACATGTTCTCTTCTCTATTGTCTTTTGTTTTCTTGGATTGGTGTGTCGCATCTATTTCTACTCCTGTGGTGCTCATCATAGATGGACTTGTTTCTGTCATGAACAAGTCTACGAGAAGCAAGGAAGAAAACGAAGCGTGAGGTCTACTCCATGGAACTGTTGCTTGGGAATCAAGTGGAAAGCAATGGGACTTTTTGTGTGAGATCCATGTTTGGAGTTTTCTGATCATTGGGACATCCTGGCTTTTGATGACCTTTTGACTGATTGAAGTCGAGTTATGTGACATAGAACGGACCTCACTGCTTCAGTGCCATGATGAAGCTTCCATTCCGGCAGTCGACAGCCATGGCGGTTCCCCTTCTCCACTGACTGAGTGGTTTGGAGTAGCAATACAAAATAGAGGATGCTGGCATTCTCCAAGGAGTGTGATGGGTTATTGCTGAGCATGCATAGCTGTGTCAGTGGCTGGTTCACTGTGCAAAACCTTTTCATGCCACACACTAATCATGAGATGATGCCATTCTCAGGCTGAAGCTTGTACTGCTTCTGTGACTTGCACTTCTTTCTATCAGGAACATCACATGTGTCTTGGTTAAGGATGAGAAGACCATGGTTTTTGACAGCCCAGGCTCCAAACCTGAATCATTTGAGTAGCTTGGGTGAGGTAAAAACGTCCTTGTGTTCCCAAAAGAAGTAGCCAGGCTGGTTGACCGGAGGAAGCATGGCAGGATAACTGTCTCTGAATGTTGCTAAATGATGAGTGCATACTCCTTGAAAGATACTGTCCAGCAGAAGAGTCAAAAATAAGTATCATTAGACTAAGTTGAAGCAATTGTTTGCTCCAGACAGCTTGGAATTGCTAAAACTTTGAACAGTATTCTCTCCTCTTTTTTTTTTTTTTTTTTTTTTTGTGGCAGATGTATTAGAGTATTCAGTAACTTGGCATTCTCCAGATTGGACTTGAAAGAATGCTCATATGCGTTCACCAGCATTTCTTCTACTTTCACTACTCTGCTAAAGCTCAAGTGTTTGGTTTCAGCACAGATTGATCTGTTCATAGCCATTACAGCCTTGTAGGATCTGTTGTTGATTGTCATCAATCAACTAACCGTTCTTTTTTGTTTTGATTGAGATGTCCATTACAACTTGTGGTATACAAAGAAATTTACTTTGTCTGTCACAGACACTTGACAACATTGCTTCTACCACATGATCACTTGTATGGATGCCAATGGAAACAGACAAATCATTTAGGCCACCCAATCAGATGTGAGTCCATTTGCAATAATAACTCCAGTTTTTTTTTTTTTAGATAGCTGGTCTTTGTTGTGATTGATTTGTCCATTAGCAATTATAAAACACGTAAAATTTTACATCAAAACAAGGTTTGGGACACTGTTTGTTCTTCATAATCAACACACATGTTGGTCTCGTTGAAAGCATGCACTGTGTGAAGAACTTGGGGACCATGGACCCTATTTGTGTTGTCCTTCCATTAGAACATGGTCATTGGTACCAACAACTGACAGAAATCTACAAGGCAACAAGCTCTGCATTAGAGACAATGATGAACACTAAAGAAAAGATGCTATTAGAGATTAAATGATTGAATGGATATAGCAATGCATTACTTTGTCTTTGCTTCTTCTTCTTCTGCTTCTTCTTCTTCTGTCGCAAAAGGGGGGAAAAGGAAGAGTGAGAGATAACATGATGGAGTGTTCATTCAAGCCAGTGAATCAAGTTCTCTAATCTAAAATGTTGAAGTGGATAGTTGGCAGCTGACTGAGAGAGTCAAAGTTGATTGCTGTTACAGTAAACTACAGAAGCTCAATGTCTTCCTACATATCAAGGCAGTTTGATGCTACTTGAGAGTCAAACAGGCATGCAAGTGCAGATGCAAGCTTCTACTGATGTGAAGACAAACATGGATTAGATTTAAAGAAGAAAACAGGTAGCGACCCCATGGAAAAGTTCATGTTGGTCCTGTATGCTATTTGGACTGTTCTTGGTCATACACCACAAGGAATCTACATGGAACTTAGTAATGTGGAGTTCGAGATCTCTTACTTTAAAGCTTAAGAGACTCTAAACATAGACTAGAAGACAGGATAAAAAGAGCTGGCGCAGTAGTAATGCCATTTCAACTTTGACTCCTGTGGCTGACACTGCCACCCTACCATTGTAGGGTTGCCATGCTTGAATCCCTGATGGCTGAGCTAGCTGCCCCCCAAACCCGTTCTTTGGACAGAAGAAGAACAAGCAGCAGAGTCCAAAGCCAAAGTGCCCTGATCTTTTCTTCGGTTTGTCGCCTTCCTCCCTACCATGCATCCCCATCTATTCACACTTCCGTGTTCGAGATAGATTACTGGGTTCTTGCATGTCCTCCTACTATGTGCAGATTCAAGCAGCAAGTGTAAAGGGAGAACACCCAGACACCGCAGCCTTTCCTTTGTTGCTGATGGTGAGCTACTCTCTCTCTCTCTCTCTCTCTCTCTCTCTGTGTGTGTGATATACCCCTACGAGTATGTTTGGGGTAAGACAGGGATAAGATTGGCTCCACGGGAGGCTAATCTAAGGAGCTACTTGTGGAGGTCTGAGTCTTTTGAGATAGACTGTTAGGTGATAGGTTTAGCTTTGGGGTGCTCAACCTGCCGTGCATCAAAGAACTCAAAAATAAGTCACAGCCTGATCCACTGGGACAGTATCCATGTATTCATCCACATCTTGAAGCTTGACATGGAAGCCTATCGGACTTGGATCCTAGATGGATCCGATCTGATAGCGACCTGACCTTCAAATCTATCTGTCTATCTATCACACCGTCGTTGTCTCAACCCACACGTGATCCATGCAGGAAGAACCAGTCTCCATCGAAGCCCTTCTTCCAAAACTCTCTCTCCCTCTCTCTCTCTTGAAGGTTTGGTAAGGAAGAAGATGGCGAGATGAGCCGAAAGGGTTTCACCTACCCCTCGGGGTTTCAGGTGAAGAAGAGGAGCGCAAGGCCCTCATCATCGTCATCATCATCATCAACTGACGCCGAGTCTCTGGGCATGGTTTTATGTGCCGCCATATATCCCAAGCGCGGTTTCTCGTCTGAATCACTAGATTCCTCCATCAACCTCGATTTACGTGCCACAACATGTCAGCTCGAAGGACCAGCAGATCAAACCACAGCAGTATCGATTACATTTAAGCCGCTGCCATAGCACATAATTAGAGCCTTTGCTATAGGACCAGACATTTAATCTGCATGTGTAACATATGCAGCAACACATCCTTCTTGCCATCTAAGTTTCTTGATATCTAACATTCAATCGGCAATTTGGATCTGGAAGTCCAAGCAAAGAGTAATTAATGTCCAGGGCCAGTGAGACACCTAAAAATTCCCCGGAGTCAGGCTTTTACTGCACTGATTAAAGGAGTTGCCAGGAACTGAGCTCCTCAGTGCATCATCACACTGGAAGCCTTCTAAGCTTCGTACCCATCGAGCCTCTCTCTCCCTCGGTAATCTTTATATCACAGAAGGGGAGTTGGTGCACAAGGCCGAGTGAGAGCATTCTGACATTGGCTAGTTGTTGGATCTGACATTGGACCCGCTTAGATTCTGTCCGGTATAAATGGGTCTCCCAAAAATCTCGACGGATCCGTTGCTCGATATAAAATACATTTAATAGTCAAAGAATTTCATCAACGATCTGAAGTTGACTTTACAGAGATTTTTAGTCATGTAATTAAACCCATAATAATTTGACTTATTCTAAGTTTGGTCATCTCCAGAGATTGACACATACGATAATTGGACGTTAACAATACCTTTTTACAAGGGACTCTAACCGAAAATATCTTTATGTAGCAACCCCCTGACTTTGTTCATCATCAGTATTCGAGACATATATCTGCAAATTACACAATGTCATTTATGGACTCTATCAAGCTCCAAGAGCTTGGTATACTGAACTTGGATCGTTTCTGATATCAATTGGTTTCATCAACTCCAAGTTTGATACCTCTTTATTTCTACGACAATAACATGAAAATACAATATATCTTCTAGTATATATAGATTCAGATATTTCTAAAACAATTGGCTGATCGATTCTCCTTCAAAGATTTAGGATCCTTAAATTACTTTTTTGAGAATGGAAGCAACATTTGCATCCTCATGTCTCCTCTCATAGAAAAGGTATATTCAAGACTTATTATCAAAGACACATATGCAGGATGCGAAATAAGTTGTTACCCCTCTCTTTACTAGTGAATCACTCAAATTATGTGATGACAGTCCTACCACAAACTCAACTCAATACCGACAAGTACTTGGCTCCTTACAATACTTAGCTCTCATTCATCTAAATATCTCATTTGTTGTCAATAAATTATCTCAATACATGCACCAGCCTTCATGGAATTCTACTTCATATAAGTTGGATTCTACTTCTTCATGGAAATCATATTCTACTTCTTCATAGAAGTCAGATTCTACTTCTTCATGGAAGTTGGATTCTACTTCTTCATAGAAATCAGATTCTACTTCTTTATGAAATTCTACTTCTTCATGAAATTCTATTTTTTCATGAAAATCGGATTCTACTTCTTCGTGAAAATCATTGAAATTTTTTCTAGTTCTTTTACTAGACCTACCTCTCTCACTACTATTTCTATTTTCAGTACAAATGAAATTATAAAAGTAACTGTCACTGTAATTGTTAGTACTACCCGAAATAGAATTATTAATACTGAATATAACTATCAAGACAACTATTAATGTGATTATTCCAACTAGATTGAGTTATCATACGTGTAATGATGATAGTAGTGATTCTTTTCCCACAAGTCAACATTAAGCAGATGTCCAACCTTGGCTTGGCTATTTTCTTTTTGGCGATTTTGTGAGGCCCAGCTTCCAGAACACCATTCGAGGTTTCGTCGTTCGACTGTCCAAGTCGATGCAAATTTGAGTCGGTATTCGATATGTAATCGGTACAGTAAAAATGTAGCTTTCATGGGAAAATTCATTGATAACGATCATTTTCTTCCTAAATGGTTAATACCAACGGGCCAATTGAGAAATTGTTGGAATTACCTCTCTCTCTCTCTCTTTGATGGTTTTGTTCCACAATTGTCATGTTTGGGCTTAGGCCTAATCAAACTTGGCCCACCAATAGCCTTACAACACTAGCATAATCTCCACTGTAGAATACTGAAGAAAATGGACAAGGCTCCAAGAAGAACTTGAGAGAAATCCCATTAACTGGTAACTATTTTCTTGAGTCTAAGAAACACAAGGGATTACTGAACCCTGAAAAGAAAACTGACAAGCATAAAGATCTATTTCAGGATTGTAATTTAACCTCATACATCCATAGTAATCCAAAGTAGCACAAACTACTTGTCGTAAGCAATCACACACTCAGACTGTATTTATGTACAGACAAACTAGTCATGACCACTTCAAAAGTACTAGGTCAAAATTTCAAATTATGAAGGGGGATAAATATTTTTGGGAAATTTACTCAAAATTATTTGGTAAACCTATCTTCCTAACCATTTCAAACAAACTGTACAAGCATCAGTTATAAAGATCAACCCCTTGCCGATAGATAGAACATCGAGATGCTTCGACCGGCTGCTCCTAGAAGAATCGTCTGACCAAGAAAAAGTTCTTTCATTTCTCTTCCTACAACGTAAAAGCAACTTGATTGAGCTGCAGAAGAGCAGGCACACTTATGGAAAATGCAGCAGCATTTTCTGAAACACTGTGTATCCTCATCGACCTGAATGACCTTTTGGCTATAGTGAAGCTCGATATGAACATCCGCAGTAACATACTCGGTCTGTTCCCTTCATGATCTTCCAAATTCTTACCTATGCCGTTTCAATGACTATGTACTTCTTTCCCTGGTGTTCAGCCAATCTCCTAGCAAGAATGTTGCGACTCTGTCCCAACCGCACCATAGTAG
Source organism: Musa itinerans (assembly GCA_001649415.1). Classification (NCBI taxonomy): domain Eukaryota; kingdom Viridiplantae; phylum Streptophyta; class Magnoliopsida; order Zingiberales; family Musaceae; genus Musa; species Musa itinerans. The sequence continues at coordinate 16,759 of LVTN01000414.1, forward strand.
CATCTCGTTCAGTTCGCTGTTGTGATTTTATAGCCTGTAGAGTAAAATGTACATGTTGACTGGATCTTAGTATATTCATATTATAGAAAAGCCAATCTGAAGATTCAATTTAGATCAAGTGAAAAAGATAGTGGGATAAGCAACCATAAACACTAGCAAATAGAAGATGTTTCTGCATAAAGAAAGGCCTAATCCTGCACTTCATTTTAGTGCTACCATTCTCTGCTCCTGCATTCATAACTAACTAACATGGCAGTGATCTGAACCTTTGCTCTCAATCTGACAGTATTTCCCAACTATTTGGGGTGTAATCACATGATAACTATGCAGATGCAGCTGAAAGGCAGCTATGATTGATTACCTATATAGTTGATTCATGAGAAAACGAACCAAATAGGATCTAGCAAAGGAAAAATAAGTATCTTATCGTTAATGTTATTCTACCTTACAAATATACAAACATAAATAGATAATAGCACCATCTTCTTCGAGCTTTTCATTTGTGCGTGCTGCAAAACATGCCAAGAGGCTTCATGAATGGCCAATAGAATCTTGAAATCCACCACTGGCCTAAACCTGATCACCAAACCCCACACTGAACCAATATTGCCTTGACAGCCCACAAGGCAATTTCAGAAGTCAAGATCTCTTATTTTGTTGCTGTTTAAGCTCATATGAGCTAGCAGCGACACCAGAACTTTTCGAAAACAGGTAAGAAAGTCTCCAGCAAGGGGCAATTCAAAAGATTTACTGTTGCTCAAGATACAGGAAGTTGGGGAATCAACCAAAACCTAGAACATGGTGTATATCCATTACTAGTACTAAAAAAACAATCAGAGTGTGTACTATTGGGAAAAAAGAAAGCAAGTTATAAGCTTCAGAAAATTTCTGTATGATCCAGATATGACAGCTTCCACCAAAATTAACATGAGGAAACCCCAAGAGAAGCACCATAGAATATGTTTGTCATCTTTTGCCAAAATGCAATACCTCTTTACAGCCAGCCTTAGCCTACTCCAATAGAATTGTGGAATCCATAATTCATATCACAAAATCACGCTGCAATTGCTCAATTTAAGTCCTTTAAACAATTTCTTCCGACCTTTATCTTTTACTTTACCTACAATCAAGATTTTCTCCAAGTTTAAACGGCATCCCTAGATTGCACACAGAGACACGAATGGAGTATTTCAAGCAAAGGTCAGAATAAATATGTGATATGAATCAAAGGTTACATTCTATAATCCAACATTATAAAAAAAAAAAAAATCAATTTTATGATTAATCTTCATGCCAAAGTCTCATCAATGTACAAATCCAAAAACCTAATTCAGTGAATGAGAAAGGAATGGCAAAGCATAGAGTTCAGGCACAAATCAATCGTTGGCAACCATAACATGATACCAATTCGAACTAATTCGACAAAGAAGAAAGGGGAAAAGAAGGGCAGATTCAACAGCCAACGCGGTGAAACTCACATGGAAGAACTCGAGCTGGTCCTCGAGGTTCTCCAGCGCAGATCGGATGGCGTCGAGACACCTGGCCTCCGCCACGCGATGCCGTCCTCCTCCGCCTGGAAATCCTTGACGAAGACGAACCCTCGCTTCCCGTCACTACCGTCCCCTCCTCCGCCCATCGTTGGAGGCTCCCGTCCGCTGGTGATGAGGAGCTGGCCGCGGTCGGTGAGCAAGAAGGTGCAGTTGACGCCGTGGCCGCGTGTGTGAAACTGCCAAAAAATATATATATATATATATATATATATATATATATATATGTATATATATATATATATATATATATATATATATATATATATATATATATATATATATATATATATATATATATATATATATATATATATATATATATATATATATATATATATATATATATATATATATATATATATATATATATATATATATATAT
>LVTN01000414.1:20606-36283 GCA_001649415.1 Musa itinerans
ACATATATATACATATATATACATATACATACATACATACATACATACATACATTCATACATACATTCATACATACATATATATATACATACATATATATATATATACATTTATATATATATATATATATATATACATGTATATATACATGTTCTTGTACTCGTTGATTACTAGGAGAAAATAATGTTGGAGGAGGAAGTATGGTGTCCCAACAAACCTAACTTGAAATCCTAGCTCTTGAATATTTCTCATCATATATGATAAGAAAAATATTCTATCATTCGTTTGTAGCTATAATTAACATGAACAGTGGATCCTAACCGATAATGGAATCAGCTAAGCTAAGCCATGATAAAGAATCCAAAAAGATAAGTTTTCACTCATTCCTTGGGCTAAATCCACTATAAAAGTTCATCTATGTATTATTATAATACTAATTTGATTGTGGGAGTGATCTTGTCGAGCATCTCATTCGATTTTGATTTTAGTATAGAGTGACTTTTTAACATATGCTTGGATCGAGAGTTTTTTTTTTCTTATAAGGTTATTTTCTTTCGAAAGTGTCGTACTCAGTCGTATCGAAGACGAAACTTCTCACACAGCCCGGTCTTGTTCTTTTTTTTTTTTTTTGACTGCGTGCAGGGGCCTTCCGGTGGAGGTGGAGTTGGTGTTTCCTTGGCTAAGTATTTATTTTCTACGTGGATGTCCCAGGTATGCCCGACTGCTTCCAGCCTCCGCGGCAAACAAACCATTGCGTAGCCGTCAAGCTCCCAATAAAAGGAATAAAATAAAAGAAAAAGAATAGATCATATAATGAATAAATAGGCTACTGGAAAGCATAGTCCACACAGCCCAAACAGAATGGGGGGCCCAAATCACATCACACCCCATCATCTCGACTCAAACGGAAAAGAAAAAGCACGCCCATTTCGACTTTGGAGAGGAAGGATGGATGGTTGTCGACTCAGAAGAGCTTGTAGGAGGCGGAGGATGCATCCAGAGGATGGATGAGATAGGTGAGGAGCAAGGCAGCCAGCATCAGCACATAAGCAATCCCTTGGTCGATCGCCACCCCTGCACCATCACGGTATCATCGCTAGACCATTTTATTAAGGTTCTTTCGCATCGAAGAGTCGGACATACATAGATTACACCTACATTTAGAGGGAGAAGAGAAGAGAAGAGAAGAGAAAGGAAGCATGACTCACCGTCGCTGGTGGGAGCAGGCGCCGGCGCCGGCGCCGGAGACTGTGCCCGGACGGCGGGCACCAGCACGATAGCAGCGGACACGAGGGCCACGACGACCATCAGGAAGGAAGGAACCCGAGCCATCTCACTCCGCCCTAAGAACACCGGAAAACCCAAAGTGCGCAAGGATATCCCCCCCCGCCCCCGAACACAAACAGAGGAGAGCAGCACGCGCAGAGCCTCACAGGCAAGATTTTGGAGCCTCACAGCCCGAACAGAATGTGCTTCTCTTTTCCTATGCTCTCCTCGCTTCTTTCGAATGCCAATGGGGGTGGGAAGAGGAGAGGGCTTTATAGAGAGACCAGAGGGAGACGGAGGGGCGGACTGCGGAGGCGTAACGCGACCGCTCCCGGGGCCCACCCACATGCAACGGCCGGCTGGCTGGGGCCCGCCCGCCAGCCAGCCTGGATTCGGGCCCCTTGCCTGATTCTCATAGTTCTACTTGCGAAGGCGAAGTCGCTACCCGCTCCAGTACCAGGTGGGACGGACGCGGATCAGCTTTGCATGTGGTCGAGTGCCGACCACTCGATATCTTATTAAGAGCTTGCACCGAGGATGAACAAAAATAATGGATTTAGCCATGGTGTTGATTGAGAGTCATGCTGGAATTGGGCGAACAAGATCATGGGGATCCAGCGAGGCGTTGTTCCTTTGTTGTGCAAAGGGTCGGATAGTTGGATTAGGTCTCTGGGACCAGAGAGACATGCTGAATCAGGGCAGGAAGAAAGAGAATATGGGTAATCAAAATGCTCAAATCATCCACAATCGATAAAGAATATTTGTGGGGGTGTGTGTGTGTTGTTTTTTTTCTTTCGGTTCCTTGTAATGTTCTGTATCAGAACTTTAAATCAACATTCGATTAATATTCTTCTGACCTGATAAGTTTATTTATTTTCTTTTTAATAAAGGAATTCAAATTGCTTGTGGTCACATCGTTTGCTCCTGACGTTACTCATCGAGTGTCACAGTTGATAAAGTCTTGAAGCATCCTGCCAAGAACAATGAGTGTGAAGAATCCTCCAGCTGCGAATCGAGTGACAGGGTCTGGGTCTCTGGTGGTCCGGTGCCTTCTCAACTTGGATCCAGAAGAATCATAGATTCATTCCTAAGATCCGGTGTCAGATTTATTGTCGTGATGCATCGACCATTTCAATCTGACAAATGCTTCAGTTACATCACCCCACGGCCATGGTATATCCAGAGTCTCTCACCTGTCACACCGAGGCTAACAATTTCCAGCTCATTATTCCACTGTAATTTCTATCATCCACTGCTCACCAAACTTCAGTTACATTTCTTCCGATGAATCCAGGTAAGCATCAGCTGTGGAGATAACATGAATTTGTATTTGTACAGCAGAATAGTCTTCCAAGCAGTGTGGATTAACATCACATTAAGTTCACGCACTTCTTTCCTGTCAAGCAAGTAAAATTGGTGTATACTTTTTAAGTCAACCACGGGTGGTTACCCAAGCTTTGTTAATACTACTCAGAAATAGCAAGAATACCTGAAGAGTTCAAGATGATCGGTTACATGAGGCTGAGGCAGATCAAGAGGTAACAACTTCAATAGCATTGGTCTCCCCCTGTCATTAGATGGCATTTCCTCGAAGAACTGCAACACCCTAGGACACTATCATAGATGCAAACTACTAGTATCAATCAACCAATATGCACCCAAGCACTTCAAGTCGCAGGATTATCACGTTGCCCATCGGCACAAGTGAGCATATATACTGTTATCAAGAAACTGAAAAAAGACATTCTCGATGAACATTATGAATCTGGCTTTTAATGCATCAACTAATAGAAAACTCAAACCTGATATGTTTCTGTGTTGATTGCTGATCCAGGATATTGCAAGCTGGTAGAATGTGAAGGCAAATCAGGTGCTAATTCAGTCGTGTGCACCTACCCTTTGGAACCTCAGAGCAAGTAAGAATGAATTGAACATCAACCAAGAAATACATTTGGACGGTAATAAAACCAATTTGGAACAAAACCTCAAAACACATTGATTTATGATTCCGAAACAACTGCTTGACAAATAGACCCTTTATCCCAGCTGTGTGCTTGCTACACCAGACACTATATGGCTCGAATCATTGGTTATGCAGCATGGTTCTGGATATGTAAGCGCTTCGTGCTCCGGAACTGGAGTTTCCTGTCCGATGATTTGCTCTACTCATCTTCGATCAATCTCGTTCTCCAAACCAAAAGATTTTACAGTTTTTCTCTTTTTCATCTTTGAAATAATTTATCTGAGATACGCATCACACTTGACCAACAGATTCCAGTTATTTGAGCTTATCTATCAACAGAATCATGATTCCACTCTTCGCTCAGCAGCAATTTCCTTTAGGGTGTCCAAGGCCAAATTTGTTGTTGCTGGTAAGTCTACAAGCGTTTGAGCAGGAGCAAAATACAAATGCAAAGAAATCATGCAAATTATGATGCCCAAGAAAAGCTGCAGAAAAGATGAACTTATTAAACCAGTGAAAACTAGTAAAGTAGGCTTGAAACTGTAATTTCATCTTGTAGACACAAGATTACCTGTAAAGTAGGCTTGAAACTGAAAAAGAATATAGACAAGAGCATCGTGAGCAACATTGCCATGGAAGTTGAATATACCTGGAAAATAATAAGAACCAATATATTGAGCTGAAACTAAAATGTGTACAAAAGCATTATATATATTTAGATTTATCAGATTCCTTGAAAGGGACCAAATTTGTAAAGATGGAAATAGGTAACAATACGGTTCAAAGGAATCCAACACCCTAAATTTGACACAATCACATAAATTCGAATTTTGGTTCAATCAGCGTGAGAAAGGCAGTAGTCAAACTGTAGAGCATAGTTACGATCACTATGCTAGCATGTAGATGATGTTCCTATTTGGACCTGTTATGGCACCTTAATACCATCTGAAGATCGGGCTTTAGCATCACCCACTGGTGTAAATACTTCCTAAATATGAGGTCTAGGGCTTGAGTCACAGAAACTTCTCTGCTTGCAGGGGGAAAAGCTGGGGCAAAGGCTGCAGAAATTGATCCTCCCAAAACCCCACATTAGTGTTCTTTTTCTAATTATGAAGTATGCATCTTATTATGCTAAAGTTGATGTTACACACAAAACCAGAAAAGCAACCAATTTCAAGAACCTATCTCAACAAGTTCAATATAACAACAAAAATAAAACAAGACCATAATGTTAGATGTTATAAACGAAAAAATGATGTCATGCCCTGGTGAAAATATTGTGAAACCCATCATTCCTCAAATCTAAAAGATGATAACATTATATGACTGTTATTTGTAAGTGATTGGGTTTGACCATACTAGCAACTTAAAATATCACATATTACAGCATAGCCTAGCAGTAGGTTGCAGGATCTACCTTCACAATATTATCTGCATATTTCATCAACCATGAAACTAGTAAGCCAGAAGAACCAAGATTTAACACAACCAGCCATGTTGTAACAGTGTATCCATCAAGGAGACGTTGCCACCAGGGTCCATATTCAAATCCAGCTCTAAAATCATCCAGCATAAGCCGTGCCATGTTAAAAATTGCGCCAAACCTGACAGTAAAAGGTAGCACGAGTAACTGTAAATGTATTAACAACTATCTAATCCATGATTCTGTAGCTTCTAGTTCCAGAGAAAGATGTTAGCGAATGCCAACACAAGTGTAACAGCAGTAAGTTACACATAGGTAAGTATAGACACCTACATATATAACTGCACATTCTGCCAGTATAGGCTGTCATTGTTCTTCTTCATCAGGTATTCTGTATAAACACCAGCTAAAGCGGAAAGACAAGCAGACAGGAGCCCGAGCATGTAACCCTGTATAGGTGCTGAGAAAAGGGAATCACAAGATGCCTCTCCACAACCTTTCACCTGCAACATATTCCCAAGAAAAGAATAAGAAAAACATGCAGTGATTAAGTTGTTAATTTACTTAAAATTTAACAAACAAATTGGCAAAATAGGACTTGTTATCATTTGTCAAATTTTGAAATAAAATATTAAAAAATCCTTTCCCAGAACTTCAAATGACTGTAGAAAAAATTCAAAAACAACATTTTTCCTGGCAAGTAAAAGCCATAATTGTGTCAACTGTGAAGAAAAAACTAACTCAAATTCAATTTCCTACTTGCATCAGTAAGAAATGGGCCAACAATGATCTACATGTTTTGACTAGAAACTCAACCAGATATTTGAACATAGAAGAAAAGTGGGTAAAAGCAGTGAAGGATTTGAAGAAACTGCTCATAGGAGTCCTGTGCTCAGTGAGATGAGATGAAGTCTCAAGTGAGCTTTGGAAGTATGATCTATCACAATCAAGAGTTACGAATTAGGCAAAGAAGGGGGGTCAGTTATAGGTATCTCGCACAGTACTGCACTAATATTCCCTTACCACTTTGACCCCAATGATTAGATAAGGATCAGTTTAGTCATTCAGCACTCAAGACAAACATGACACTTAAAAATAGATTGTTAAAAGCAATTCATGTTAGCTGTGCGCAAAGGCATTCATGCAATAAGACAATTTTTGAGGGTATCAACTTCTGAAATTGCATCTTAGAAGGTTAGACTTAGTAATATGATTATTTTAAGCAATATGTGAAAAAAATCCTTATATAAGTACTGCATTTGCATCTACTTAGATATTAATAACTGCTTTGAAAATTTACTATAAAAATACATATTTAAGCCCCAAGGATTATGTAAAGTGATTGTTCTAAAATAGCAAATCCCAGTAAACCAAAACAATAAAAAAGAAAACAAAAACTTAATTCTGGAATTGTTGGGTTTGACACTAGACTGGCATAAAGGCAAACCAGAAGAACTATCAGATTTCCAGAATAACAGAACAACCTGGCTTGTGGTCGTTCCAACAGTTAATAGAACAATCGCCATCCATTGTAGAGTTGTCAACCTCCTCCTCAGAAAAAATCTAAGATGTCAAAAGGAAAAGTATTGATTGTAGTCAACGATCATTAGCACATAAAAGAAATAGATTAAGCAGACTACTTCAGGAACAGAATGACTTAACACTGTAAACATTGATGGATGCCCCCTAAGGATATAGCATGATTTAATTACAGTTCCAACTAATGTCAGAACTGGAATTCCTGATTTCAAGTGTTATGTTATGTTCACCTTGTCATAAATCAAAGAAGACCACTGTAATCAACCCTCATTCATGTTACGAAACTAGTTTGATTTGCTTTCCAATTTGAGACATACGGAGTGGTTTCTCAATTTAAATGTTACACTAAAATCAGGACACTCATTCTTGTCATGCTTCAACAAGATATTGTATGTCAATTCATAAAGAATCCACCCTCTCGAAGAAAGACCAACTAGCAAGAGACCAACTAGCAAGAAAGGCTTCCAACATGGCAGTGACTGTGTCACTGTTATCATATCTCCATCAGTATATATAAATATAATTTTTGTTAAAAGTTGATATTAAGTTCAAATATAAGGTTTGACAAAACAAAATCAAACATGTAAGATAAGTTGCCTGATTTATTACAAGAAAACATAATGCTTCATGTAAAAACTAGATGTTGTGAATGGTGGCTTCAACGAGAACAGTACCTGAATAAAATACCAGTGGTAACAATTTTCAGATTACCCATTATCTGATATGTTGATGGGTCCACATAAGTCAAGGTAGCGAACTGAACATTGTTGTGAACAAGATATACGATAGAAGGAATGGGGAATAAACAGACAGTCTTCCATTCTCTAGTCATCCGTGGAGGGGAAGATGATTGGCACTCTTTCCCAAGGAAAAAAATAGATACCAGAAGCTGAAATATAAAAGGGCACATAGATAGTATAAGGATGGAAACAACTTATTAACAAAAAAAATCCAAGATAAGAAATTATATTCTCTAAGTACAAGATCTAAAATTGTCTCATAATATGTTGCAACAGAAACATCAGGCGGGCTTTAGTAATAGCCCAATGGTACCTTAAATACTTCTGCAAGAAATGGAACAGTAGCATAATCATATCTGTATTTTCCATGACTTTGTGACAGTGTTGTCAAAATTCCCTGGGATACACACAAAGGCACAAAAGTTATTTGTCAGTTACTTCTCCAGCTGTTCAGCATATATTTGTAACTTTTTTTTTTCCCTCTAAAATTCCTTACCACTAACATAATCTTGGGGAAATAAAGTATAAATTTCTTTTAAGTATGACAAGTTAGATTCATGAATGATTCTTGCAAGTTTCAACACCTATAAACTTTTAGTGAATCCAAGATCCTAGTAATGTGATCAGACTAAATGTTGCCTTCATAATACTAAGTGATAACCAAGTATCCAAATTGAAGAGAAGATTTACAAGGACAGAACAGTAGAACAATTCATCATGCAAGGATTCCCACAGCAACCAACAAGGTAGACCTAATAAGATTTTAAAGTTAAACTATTATAGAAAAGTAAATGGGTTTGACATAGAAATCAATCTTTCCAACCCATCAACATCCAAACCATCAAGATTCACCCCAAGATGAAACAAAAATATTTCTCCTCTGCACTCAAAGAGGCTACAGGTTCAACAGATCTCTTCAAAACTATGAACCAAGGGAACTGTACCAGCAATGTGGTTCATTATAGTGTATCACAAGAAACTTTGACCCAACAGACCATTTGTCATCTTAATGCCATTTCAGATACCCATATAGCCCACCAGCTCACCAACCGAAGCTGATTTTTCCAAGTGTCATTCTGTAATTTATTTGGTTATCTCAATCAGCTTTGTTAACCAACTCAACCCTTGTGGTACCAATTATCTCACAGCAATTTTGTCACGCTTACTATACAACAAAGTCAGATAATGTTCTCAACCTACATATACAGACAAACAGGTTAACACCAAGCAACAAACCAAGTCACCATATATCAACATAACATGTCTTTGTATTTCCTATCATATGACAAAAACGCTGCTGAAAAATTTTTGCTGAAAAAATATTTCTATAGCTATAAAGAAAAATGGCACCATATTATGTAACAATTGAAACATGCAAATTTTTTATTCCACTGAACATAACAACATTTTCTAAAAAGGTAAAAAGATATTAGCTAGCGAGAATTATTCAAATAAAACAAAATATGTGAAAAGAATGATATTGATCAGTCCCTGCTGATACTTAAAATTACATTTCAAAACTTCAAGAAGTTCACAATTCTTTTTGCTGTCCATGCAGCACTCCAAAAGTACATTTCACAACTTACAGTTTGACTAGATGCAGCAAAACTCTTGGTCAAGTCAACTGTACCATGTGATGGTTAGAAACTTCTCAAGGTTTTTATAGTTTATAGAAGTTTTTCAAATATCTAGTCTTGCACAGTTTGGAAAAATGTCTTTGCCCTAACAAACTTCAGCATAGCATAGAAGTCCTTTCAACTGTTAGACTCCACATATAGCCTCCAGTTAACATCCAGCTAAAAAACTCAGGCAAGCCACTTGTAACCATGATTAACGTTAGCTGGTTTGACATAAGCATAAAATAACTATAGTACCCTTTATATTCTTGCCATCATAACAATTAAGAAACATAGGTTTTAAAGGGTACTGATGTCAACTTAAACATTTAACTAACCAGTTAGATGAATGTCTTATATGCAGGTTTTTGGGTTTTATAGTGACATGCATATACTAAAATTAAATTTAGAGAGAAAGATGAAATTCATTGATTTTGGAGGAATTACCTGAAATTTTGCCTTGTTTATTAATATTTTTATTTTATCTTAGGAAGGACTCAAATTCTGAAGAAAAAAAAACCAACCATCATGGCTTTCAACATGGAAAGATTTTTCACTTTCACATGGAAAATATTCCTTCTCTCATAGCAGCCGATACCTTCATGTTGGCATTATCACCAATTGTGGGATATCACGAACTCCGAACAAATTTGATCCACTAGGCACCCAGGTACCTACCAATAGCTGACATCTGTTCCAAATTCCTCAAGACAGATTAACATACAAAGAGATTTAGGATTTACAATATTTGAGACAAATTACAACCTCAAACCGTACAAACGGCTCCTACCCAAGAAACGAGAGGGAGAGAGAGAGATCCATCAGGCATTTTTCAATCTTGATGATGCTGCAAGGACTCGAAAAGACTAAAGGAAAAACTGAGTGTATCTTCCTGCGAGTCATAGCCGCCGAGAACAGGTAAAGTTCTTGAACCTTTCACTGGTGGTTTGGTGAAGGGACCAAATTTATCGAATGAGCAAGCATATTTAAAGCGAACGATGAGAAGGACATCAAGAACCGGATAAAGATGAGGAGACAATGGCGGGGATTAGAGACGGTTGGTCAGGAGAGTGTGAGAAGAGCCGCAACCAAGTACCAACGAGAGAGAGAGAGAGAGAGAGAGAGAGAGAGAGAGAGAGAGAGATCTTGATGATGTTGCAAGAACTCGAACGCAGTAAAGAAAAAACTGATCGCATCCTCCCGCAAGTCATAGCCGGCAAGAACAGGTTAAACATCTTGAATCTTTCACCGGTGATTTGGTGAAAGGGCTAAATCTATCGAATGAGCGAGCAAATCTAAAGCGATCGATCAAAGGAATACCACAAAATGGGAAAAAGATGCGTAGAAAATGGCAAACATCGGAGAAGAGTGGGGCTGTCTTCGAGATCAAACCTGGGAACTGGTGAGGAGAGTGAGCAAAGCCGCAACCAAATACCAAGGCATCCTCTCCCGTTCTAGTTCTTCCGAACCAGAAATGGCTAATATAACGACGATATATGCGAATACCGTGTTCAATAAGCCACCGATCGTGGGCGTTTTAATCGAAGATGGATCGCCCGGTTCAAATTAAAGCCGAATCAGCACTGAACCCGGTTCGCTTTGGTCCAATCCTTTGATTTCCTGTGGAAATTAAGATTAAGACGGAAGAAAATTGTGATCCTATCGAACAAACAAAAGAATGTTATTGCCAATCTTAATCCTTTGTTCTCTCGTGGCAAATATGTTAACTTGACAGCAAAATCTGATGTGTTGGTATGTATTTGGCTCAAAGACTAATAAGCTACATCAGCCACAGCCACACTGCATGATCAACCATGTCAAATTGAAAGTATACAACCCATCCAATTATAAGGATCAAGATGTCACCAGTTGAGAAATGTAGGTATTTATGTTGCAGAAGACATGACTCACTCAGCTTGGAGCATGCCAACAATTATGAAGGCAACAGAATCTGAAATCCATGATAAGTGTAGGAGAACCCCAAAACATGATGGTTGATGATCTCTACAGAAGAAGTAACATCGGATATCATCATTTGCTTCGAAAAAGATACCACTGTCATAGTACTAATATCGCTTACTGTAGACAACCAGTTACATCACAGGCATAACCTTCTATGTAGCAGCTGTACATCATGCTAACCATTCTGGTACTTTAGTAGAAACAGCATATAGCAACAAAAGAAAACCCTATTTACCACAAACAAGCTTTTCCGCAAAGAGGCTTCCATCAATGAGCGCAGGGACAAAACACTAACATTTAGATTGCTATCTTGTAATTGATCAACAACATGGGTTTTACGGTGGATGAAAGAAGGGATCTTCTTTGTTCTGGTATATTGTGAACAACTGCTTGGAGTATCGATTAGCGAGCTTGTGACAGTAATCAATCGCTTTTCGATCATAATTCTCCAAGTCCTTGACAGATTTCTTTAGCGGGCCAAAGGGATCACCATCTGTAAGAAACTCGGCCATTCTAGACCCCCTGAGACAAAAAAAATGTCCGTCACTGATATACAAATACCATACCACAATATCTTAAATTCAAGATGAGTTATGAAAGAATAATCCTGTATTCATACAAGCATGACATTGAGCACGGGAAGGTTATCAATTATCTATCTACTTTTGGGATGAGAAAAACTATATCAAACAGCTCCTATTTCGACAAAAATCTAATAAGCTTTTATTTAGATATGTTTGACCATCTCAACACTTCCGTCTTAGTGACACACTTTATATCCATGAGTTCCTTACTGCCCTAAATCCTGATCCATGTAGCTCATAGCTGGTCTTACAGTCATCTTATAGAATTTTCCTTGTAGACTATGGGGCACAAGATGAAAATACAGAATTCAACCATAAATCATAAGTAAAAAGTCATTCAGGTTATGATACAACTTGACAGCACTCTTTTAAATATGGTGAAAATGTTGGAAATGAAATACAATGGTTTGGCCGAGAGCAAATTACTCGAGAGGCAATGTTGATAAGCATATTACACGCTATCAGAATTTGGGGCATCAATCTGGATCAGGATTTCGGGCAGTAAGGAAATCTCGAGTAATAAGCATATTACCTTTGAGCATCAATCTTGCTGAATCCCCGCCTGTTGGTAAGCAGTGTTTCCTTCGCAGACTGCTCATCAGATGTTTGCTGCCGATAAAGAGCACAAACAGCTTTCATACAGAGCTCAGGATCCTTGGAAAATGATGCTAGCATATCTGCCTCAAATTCCCAAACTTTAGTGTCTTTTTCACGGCGTATATTGGCTAAGACATTATCAAGATCTAAATCACTACACTCTTCTTCTTTAGAAGAAGAATTCTCTGAACTAGGTTCACTTTCAGGATTATCCGAACTGCTTACAATGAATCCACCCAAACTTTCACCATCACTCTCTGAACCAATGTCATCAACTTCATTCCTTCCATTTACTTTGTCCTCTTCATCATTGTCACTGTCCGAGTACCCAAGCTTCCTGCATTCTGTCACCTTGTTTCTTGAAGTTCTGCTCTTGGCACTAGGAGTCGATGGATTGCCAGGTGACTTCCCTTTCACTGAGCTATCTGATCTATAAACTTCTCGTAATAAAACCAAACGCCTCCTTGGGGGGACCATATCCTCCACGACGTGGCTTGATTCTTTGTTCTCTTCAACCACACCCTCAACTTGCCTCAACTTAAGTTTGCTGATGGGAATATTATCATCAACATCATCATCGTTCTCACTGTCACTAGTGACTACTCTAGAAATGCGCTTCCTTTTAGGTGTTGGAACTGATAGAACACCATCCATATGGCTGTTATCATCTTCCTGCAGTACAAAATTTCTACGTTTATCAGAACGCAACACCTTAGTACTCTGGCCAGCCACCGATTCATTCTTCACATCTACAGCTTTTTCTACTAAATGTTCCTTCACCCCACAATCTTTAGTTAGTGTTTCATCCTCACTGTCACTGATCTCAATAACTTCCCCCGGTAAAGAGTTCTCCTTGTCCACTGTAGCTGGATTCTTTATTGGGTCGGAAGCAATTTCCACATGCGGCAAGACCCAAGCTTTTGTTTTCCCCTTCTCTTCTTCTATCTTTATCTCCATTCCTCTCAAGCCTCGATTCTCATCTTCCAACTCTCTACATTTTCTCCAACAGCTGTTTAAGCCACCCTTCTCCTTCTGCAGCGCAAGCAAGGTCGCAATTGTTTCCTGAGCCTTCTGTTCCCTCTCGCCCGCAACCCTACAAGCTTCCCATAAACGCGAGATCTCCTCCTCAAGGTTTGCACAAACCCTCCTATGCTTCTCATCCTCTCCACCCGGACCAAGCTTTCCACCATCGGCATCTTGAAACCTCCTCGCCTCCAACAAGGAGTACCTCTCCTTCTCCTCCCTCAACTTCCGCTCCAATTCCGCCCTCTCAACGCCGAATCCCTCTTCGCCCTTCTTGATTCGCTGCTCCAAGTCAGCGCACCTGGTTCTCAAAACCCCTAAATCCCGCTCGAGGCCCTCGATTCGCGCCTCAAGTTCGATCTTTTCGACCTCCTTCAGCGTCAACTCCTCCGAGAAACTCCTCTCGATCTCGGCCTTCAGCGATGCCTCCCTCGAGATGAGAGCGCTCTCCGCCTTCTCGAAGTCCGCCTTCCGGAATGAGGACTGGAGGAACTCGATCAGACGCGGGATGCTCATGGACTCCATCTCCGGCGAACAGTTACCGGAGGAGGAAGAGGAGAAGCTCGGAGGAGTGGCCGGAATATCAGTCGGGCGTTTGTGCCCCATCGGAACTCCAACCCTAGGGCGCACCAGCAGTGGAAGGAGATGGGACGTGACGAAGAGTTAACGACGTCGCAAGAATACCCGTGTCGACCTCATGATAAGATACGGCCCATTAAAACTTCGAGCCCGGTCCAGCTGCTGACCCGATCCGAATCGACCTTGGCTTCATCAACACAATAAAAAAATAGATTTTGATGATTAAATATAATTTTTCTTGGGCGAATTCTCGAAAAAAATTGAACTTTGATTTTTTTTTTTAAAGCGCCCTTATTTTAAGAAATATCTAAACAGCGCCTACTTTTTAAAAGACAATGTTAATATTAGAAAATCGCTTGGGTTCACATAGAATTAAATCAAATAAAAAAATTATTTAACTTAGAACCGATGTGTTTACTATATATATTGTATAAATTTGTTTTATATTTATCAATCGATGTGTATCTATGTTGTACAATCTTTCATTTTCAATCGCTTCCTATTCCATTGTTATTGTGTAGTGTACTCTGTTACCTCGAGCATTATCGATTTTGTGCATTAATATGTTTAAAATCGAATTCGATCACCTATGAGCATTAAATTCTATTGTCAATAATATCAACTCCTTTGAGCTTCTATTTCGTTGTTGTTGTATTGTTTGCTATAGAACTTTGAGGGTTCTTTAAGGTATATCTCTATTTCTATAAAAAAATTTATTAAAAAATCTGAATTTTTGGTTTATTGTATAGCTAAGGTTCTAGAGTTGCATTGATGTTTACTATTCTAAACAATATTATAAAAACTTATTATTTTACTATCAATATTTTGAATATTCTTTAAAAAAATAAAATATTTATCTAAAACTTTATGTTATTTTTGCCAATTTATTTTATTTTTAATAAATTATAATTCAAAGATTTTTTTTCACATTTGAGCTTCTAAAGAGGTCTTCAATATATGTAGAAAAGTTGGTTTAGAAAAAAAATTTCCCAATAGGTGATACATTATTTTTGAGGAAAAATAAAAAATAGTGCATTGCATATATGTACTATGTTAGGATCGGGGTCGACACTAAGAGGGAGGGTGAATTAGTGCAGCGGTAAAAATTACGTCTTCAAAAACTTCGTTGCGATAAAACCGATTTCGTAAAGATGTTAACTTTGAAAGCATATGGAAACGTACTTGATTTAAAGTAAGAAAGGCAGTTTGCAGTTAAGATAAATAGCAGAAAGTAAATGCAAACCGATTTATAGTGGTTCGGTCGTTGTGACCTACATCCACTCCTCCGATTCCTCTTCCATCGAGGCCACCGGCATCCACTATCGATCTTTCTTTAATAGGCGAAGATCAACCCCTTTCTTACATGTCTCTTCTCATTTTCACGGGTTTAGGAGACAACCCTTACAAGCACTCACTCCTCTCTTACATAATTCTAAACTTAGAGTGGAGAAGGGAATTTGCTTTAACTAGGGATGAGAGGGGTATTTATAGGTTTCAAATTGATTCAAACTTGGAGCATAAAAACATCTCATCCCGGGTTTTTCGGGCACGGGCAGTACCACTGCCAGTGTCAGTCAGACACTAACATTGCATTGGGCGGTACCATCGCCTGAGGGGCTGTGCTAGGCGGTACCATCGCCTGGCACCCTACCAGTGGCGGTACAACTGCCCAGACTAGCGATACCGCCTGACACAATCTCGAAGACTGTGCCATGACAGTGCTGCCTCTTGGGTCATTGTTTGGGCCTTTCATTGGGCACAACGAAGTCCTTACATAGGCTCAATTGGCCCCTAATTGGGTTGGCCCAAATCCAAACCCAATTACGTGCTAACTACGATTTCTAAGACATATTCTAAGCTAAACAAGTTCGTAAGTCTAGTTTCTTCCAGCGATCTTCCGGCGAACTTCCGACGATCTCTCGGCAATGTTCCGGCGGACTCCCGGCAAGCTCCTAGACTTCACGATGATCTTCTTGGCGAGTTCCGATGAGCTTCTCTGGCAAGATCTAAGACTTCTCGGCTGGTTCTGCTAGAACTTCCGACGAATGTCCGGACTTCCGACGAACTCTCGAACTCCCAACGAAATCGCGTCCTTGACTCCGGGACTTTATTTTGCTTCATGTCTTGCTATCGTAGTTAATCCTGCACATGTAAAAACATACTTTGATCTAGACAATTAATGCTAAGCATTAATCATGTTGTCCGGCATGTCATTAGTCCCTAGACGCTTTGTCTGATTCTTCGACGCATCATCTTCTCTTGCGGCCTATTACCCAATTGGCCAGTTGACTCTGCAACTCCGATATACTTGGCACAATATCCGCTCTTCTTGGCCCGATGCTTGAATCCATGGCCTGAAGCCTTCTATCGATACGTCGACCGATC